>JAEUWS010001049.1:0-222582 GCA_018524945.1 Podaxis sp. C-F-92630
GGTAGAGGATAGGGCTGGGAGTAGGCCAGTCAGTAGAGAATAATGAGGCATGCCCTAGGAGTTGTTGGTTGGTGAAGGCTGAGTTGCTGTAGGTGTGTGGTGCTCAGACTTCAGAGTTTAGGTTGGTCATGTTGCTAGCTGTTTGTGTAGGGATGGCATCTCAAATGCTACTAGGAAGTCCTAGTTCTTGTAGGATGGTGTTGGTGATGGCAAGTCCACAGGGGTGGGCAGTAGGGAAGACTGGTGGCTCCATAACACTATCATTGACTGGACACAGGTTAATCCAGCTGGGTATAGAGAGCATCCCATCAGACTCCTGGTTGAATGATCACCTGTTGATGCATCTGACACCCAACAGCAATGGGCAAGAGACCTATGATTCATCATTGTATCACAATGAGAACTCTCTGGCTACTGTGTGTCTACATCCCAAACTCAAGGTCTTGTGCTGTGTAGATGCCAGGTTCTCAGACCACAGCTTGCTCAAATTCCTTCACTCTTGGACTGTGGAGTATCAAAGGTATGATGTCTCCCACCTTCAAAGGGTCAGTGTTTCCTGCTTTTGAGAGGAAGTGAGGGACAGTGAGAACACAGCTTTGGGAATTTGGAGGGATATTGAGATGTTGGAAAAGGAGACAGGTGTGAGGGTGGATTTTAGGCACCATAAACCCCTTCAGGATCAGGATCATCATTTTTATGATTTGGCAGCTACTGGATATTCACCTTTTGATGGTCTTGGTCAGACAGATTTCCAAGCTTTGAGGTCAAGAAGGGATAAGTTACAATATTTTGGTTTCTAAACTGGGGTTTATACAATTAATATGCAGTAGAAGAGCACTTATGAGAGATTTTACTCCTGGTAATCTAGTGTGCATTATATCTTCTAAGGCACCTATGCTACACATGACTCTTGTTTGGCTGGTGCTGAGTCTGCACTCTAGTGCTTTCATGCAACAGGCAAGGCAATGGTAACATTGCTGTATGAACAGAAGCAGGATTAATGTATACAAAACTAGCAAGATAAAGGAGGTACTCAATTTTGGATGACTGCATGTGTAGGTGGGAATTGGTTCTTGGAGGCCAGGGAGCCTGCCAGCATCCAGGGGTGTGGGGTGAGAGGGGGAACACTGACAGTCACTGCCATGCATCTGCCTTGGCCTTACCATGTAGTCATCTTCTGAGAGGAAGCTGGGTGGGAAAACTGTGAGAGAGACCTATGACTCATCATTGTACCACAACAATGGTCCTTCAACTGCTATATGTCTCATTTCTAAACTCAAGGTCTTGTGTTGTGTCAATACCAAGCTCATGTCAATGCCAAGTTCTCAGATCACCACTTGCTTGAGTTCCTTCACTCTTGGACTGTGGAGCATCACAAGCATGATGTCTCCCACCTTCAAAGGGCCAGCATGTCTTGCCTTCTAGGGGAAGTGGACAATGGCTGGAATGTGGATTTGGGAATATCAAGGGATATTGAAATGTTAGAAAAGGAGACGGGTGTGATGGTGGATTCCAGATGTCATGAACCCCTTTGGGATCAGGATCACTATTTTCACAATTCGACAGCCACTGGATATTTGTCTTTTTATGGTCTTGATCAGATGGGTTCCCCGGCTTCGAGATCAAGAAGAGATGGGTTGCCATATTTTGGTTTCTGAACTCAGATTTGTATAATTAATTTGTCCAGAAGACTGGGGTTGCGAGAGATCTCACGCCTGGCAGTGTAATGTATGTTAGGTCATCAAAGACAAATGCTGGATTAGGTACAAGGTCCATAGGCTTATAGGGTTTTGGGTTCTAAGTACAACTCTCAACAACGGTTGGATTGATTGGACAGTATACACAAAAAGGAGCTGGAGGGCAGCTTCCCGGAATCAATATGGGCCTACCTCTCGGAAAATGGGCGGGACCTGACATGTGTGATGCCTGAGAGTCATCCGATGGGCCGACGACTATATTCCTATCGGTTTTATCGCGATAGAAGCATCACCAGGAAGCCTCAGAAGAACAGGGGGCTGTGAAGATGCTGCCTGGCGGCTGAGAATGAACACATTCGGCAGGGGGTTCCCCTGGGTTCTCAATCCCGTTATCGAGCCTCGGCTTCGAGTTATTTTTGTCTGACTGACGGATCGGAACGCATGTGTTGGCCGTTCCCTGTAATTAAAGAGACGGCGGGGAACGCAATGGAGGTAGAGGGGTGTATGAGGGTATATGCCCAGGTGAAAATTGTGACTGCATGTGGATAAAATATCACAGACACACCCGTTTTGTTGCATTTATCATTTAGGACCGCCGACCCCGGAGAGAAATGTGACGTCACGCGTGCCTACGGATGACCGGGAAGCCGCGGAAGGGTGTAGAACGGGGATATGGCCGGAGGAAAATGCGGGATTCCGTGGACAGGCAGACGGATTTCGAACGTTTTTGTGCGGCCGTGTGACTTGGTAGGATATCTGGACGAAGAAATGGCGATGATTAGGTTATCGTCCCTCATCCGTTCCCTCTTGACCGCTCGTTCTCTCCCTCCCACCACCCGACGCTTTACTCGACCCTTCACGATGACCACCAAGGACGAGTTCAAGCAGGTTCGTCTTGCCTCTCTTGTCTTCCGCCTCCGATGATCCATCGTCTTGATCGTCCTTCATCTTCAGGCACCACATAAGTTAGTTTTCATCGCTTTAGATCCTCGTCTTCACTCATCGTCGTCGTCGTCGTTGTCGCGAATGTAGACTCCTTGTGTACGTCCACTAATACTTCGGCTATGGATTATCCCGACCTGTTATTTGCGCCGTAGGATACCTGGACCCATTGAAGTGGCAGATGAGGTTGGTGCACGGTGTACAATACTTGGAGATCAGACATTGACGCGCTTCAGGTGCTCTTTGCAAACGCGCACCCTTCCATGTCCCATGTCTCCCCGGACTTCATTCCTGTATTCGGCGATTGCATCCGCATGACCAGGTTCTTCCAGTTAAACCCTTCCCAATCTTCGCATATCTGACCCTGATTGACTTAGGGAGGTTCTTTGCACGAAGACAGCTCAACCATTCCTCATTAGCGGCAGTGGGACTCTCGGCTGGGACCAGGTAGATATCTTCGTCTTTCTCTGTCTCTTTGAAAACCAATGAATATATGCTAGGTTGCTGCCAATCTAGTCGAGAGGGGAGAAAACGCTCTTGTGCTCCATTCGGGCTACTTCGGCGATAGCTTCAAGGAGTGCTTGGAAACGTATGGTGCCAATGTCACACAGCTCAAGGCACCGATTGGTCGTGCTGTGGCTCTGCCTGACGTCGAGAAGGAGCTCAGGAGTGGAAAGAAGTACAAGATCGTCACACTGACGCATGTTGATACCAGCACCGGTGAGTATTGCTAATCAGTTCTCTTGTGTGCCGTTCTCAGCATGCTTTGATCTCCATATCCAGGTGTCCTCTCCAACGCGAAAGAGATTGCTGCCCTTGTCCGCCGGATTTCCCCAGAGACCCTCGTACGTTTTCCTCCAGGAGATAACCCTCACTCCTCACCCCTCATAAACTACACAGGTTGTCATCGATGCCGTATGCTCCGTTGCATCCGAAGAAATCCGGTTCGATGATTGGGACCTTGACGTCGTCCTCACTGCCAGCCAGAAGGGTCTCGGCACACCACCCGGTCTGAGTATTCTCGTCGCAAGCCAACGTGCCCTCGATGTCAGTACCGCAGCCTTCAGCATGCACAAATTATTGCGTATACGTTCGCGAATCTGACGCGTATAATTAGGTTTTCAAAAACCGCCAAACACCCCCATCATCATACTACGCCTCTTGGAAGAAGTGGTTGCCCATCATGAATGCATATGAGTCTGGTACCGCAGCCTATTTTGCCACACCACCCGTCAACCTCGTCTATGCGTACCATGCTTCGCTGAAGTTGATCGTTTGCGGAGGTGAGCATATGTCAGCGCCTTCTTGGTGGGAAGTCTGTTGAGTTTGGACAGAAAAAACGCTGGAGGAACGACTTAAGTTGCATAAAGAGGCCAGCAAGCAAGTGAAGGACGCCGCTAAGAAACTTGGCTTGAAGCAATTACCCGAAACTGAAGATGAGGCTGCAAATGGCATGACTGCTGTGAGCGATGTTCAGGTCCCAGGCACTTGACATTCCGCTTAATCTAAAATATAGCTTTACTTCCCTGAGGGTCTTACGGCAAGTGATATCCTTCCTAGACTTGTCAAGCGCGACGTCGTCGTCGCCGGTGGTTTACATACCGCCATCAAAGGTGCGTTCGGAAATCCCTGGGTTTTGTATGAAGCTGAATTACGACTGGGTGCATGTAGACAAGTACTTCCGTATCGGCCATATGGGTGTTTCTGTTGTTGATGGTCAACGTGGAGACGTCAACACAATCGTTCGTGCTCTTGAAGAGACGTTGAAGGAGGCACGAGCAGCCAAGTCTGCTTGAACACGGTCCTTTCGCCTAGTTGCATGCTCCTACCTAGGCGGGTTGCAGGGAGTCGGAGTAATGTGGAAATGAACAGGATGTGGGGTGAAAGACCTGGCAGTCTATTTATTTGACGTCAAGTTTTGGCACATTGATTCACGTTGTACTCTCCATCCCAACTCCCGTGTATACTTACCGATCGGCACAACCTAAATTCGAGGGTGTGAACGGATGCCAGCCTCGCAAGGGAAGAAGATTGTTAAGAGGTTAAGAGTTGTGTTTCGTCCGGGGAAGTAGAAATACCTACGACCTACTGTCATCCTGGTGCCAAATGCGCCAGAGTTTTATACACAAATCAAGACAGCAAGCTGAGAAGGGTCGTCTCCGTTAAAACCATCTAAATCAGCGGTCCCAAAGGGCAGCACCCCGTGACACCGTCAATGAGCGAAGTTGTTCATGATGTTCTTTCCAATATAACGTCCATCCCTTCAGTCATTCTAGTAATAGTTCGCACCCCACCGTTGTAGCCCCCCCCCAATCTACTTGCCAGTTATTCTCTGCTACCGCTAGGTTACTTTATGTTTCAATTGGACACAACATTTCTCGATAGTTTCATATCCGCTTAATCTCTCGTAATGGGGGGAAAACATGTTCGAAAAAGGGTATGTACCAAAGAGTCAGCGACGAAAATTATTGCGAGAAGCATGCTATGAAAGTAGCTGTTATGGGAAGTGATATTGAATCTCCGCGTAGATGCCTCAGGCTTCAAGCTTCATCAGCAGGATAAGGAATACAGTAGTGAGTCCGAATGAAATATCGCTCGCCACGTGGCAGGGGCTGGGGAGGCGGTGTTTTCGATTTGAAGGTGAATAATGCGAATCGCCTTCCCGGTTCACTGCCGAAAACGAGGACTTTTATCTGAGGGTCCGCCTTCCTCCGCAATTCGAGCTCAGTCAAGAGCTCGGAAAAAGCGGATTTAGAATCGAGCTAATATCGTGATTCAACGTTCAGCACTCGTTGAGAATTCATCAAATAAATGGTCTCACCCGCCGTGGGTTGCCTGTATTACGTGTATGGCAGCAAGCCCATGACTTGATAGCATCGCTGACTTGGAGGAGGTTGGGTTCATGGCGCAGGGATTTCAAGTTGAGCGCAGTGATTGTGGTCGCTTTGATGAATCTGCTGTCCTTGGCACTTGGCAAAGTCTAACAAGTTTAAATATTAAGCATCAGCCTTCAACGAAGAGAAGTCACGTTAGGCCCGTACCTCACAGAAGGCGGATATCCAGCTGAAGAAGACTCTCAACTCACATTCTTCCTTGGCGTCGATGTAAGTGCCAAATAGTTGGGCGAAATCAACTCTTTTTAGCGTTTCCAAGCTCTCGGGCTGGCTCAGGAGGGGAGTATGTTTACCACCAACACCGAAAACATCCCCTGTTGCCAAAAGACTCCACCAATACTTCTTTGCATCTGTGTAAAGAACTTCCCGAAGGGTTGGCTTCTTCCCGCTTCCTTCTGGGACCCTGGCCTGCGGCCATGAAAGAACAACTGAGGAGAGATCTACTGAAAGTATAGTTTAACGGTTTTGGGGGAAAAATCGACGGCAGCTTACCTTGTTGACCGTTTTGGTATTGCTGAAGTACCCGAAAATAGCACCAGTAAAGGTCACGGGCTGTTTCGACTCTGTTAAGGTGAAACTCCTTGGACCTAGAAGGATTTTTAAGGTAGTCTAGGAAGGAGGCATGTAGGAAAGTGACGCTGGTTGTGTCGGCACTTTCCAGAGGCGGGACTACCAAAACAGAGTGAAGTCTGCGCAGAGCGCTATAGGCAACATGCTGCTGGATACCCAGCACGTTACACACTTCCACAAGAGTTTTGGCTTTGAAAGAGCAGAATGTCCCTGCACTTCGCACATATTGGGTATACCCGAGGATGCGTTTCGCAGTGTGCCAGGATATTGGAGGAATTGTAGCGAGAATTTGGGCATATAATGCATCAAGAAGAGTAAAAGGTTGACTCTCGGTTGCCGCAGGTAATTTGTCGATGATGGCAAGCATCAGGTCCAATTGTGAGACGGGATCCGAAAGGGACTGATCTTCAATAAAACGGACGGCCGTAGATGCGAAGACGAAATATCCTTTGGCTGCGTAGACCAGCTTCAAGATCTGCCTCTCGGTGGGCCAGCGAGAGGGCGACGCAGGTATAGAGTCGGGGAATTGCTTTCGGATGTTATCGAAACTCGCATTTAGGTAGTGCTCTACATCGCGACAAGCTTCGGTGGAGTCAACTGGGACATACTCCTGCCAATAACTTGGTTTGATGTCTTCATCGTTGAACACCACCTTTATGTGGGGTTCTGGCCTGCTCGCAACGACCCAGACAAGAGGAACGCGAGGGAATTCGAAGATGAATGTGCTGATAAGCCGGATTATGTTACATTGTTGGTCTTCCCCTTCGCATTCATCCAAACCATCCAATAGTATAGCGCGAGTTTCCTCATCCTTGCTGATTTTCCTCCTACCAAAAGGCTCGATGATGAATATCCGGAACTGCTCCTTCATCCCTTTGTCCAATAGATTGGGGTCCAGAGCGAACTGCTCTGCGGCGAATGCCCGATAGGAAGGAATTCGGACAGCCAGTTGGAACGCGATGGTGGCGAGAACACGACGATAGTCTTTGCGGTCGTTGGCTCGAGAGAAAAATAGTGTAGCCGCCAGGCGACCGGAGCTCGCCAGCGATTCCGCGAAAGTCTGCATTATGGCGGATTTACCCACTCCGGCAGGCCCGTGCAGCCACAGAAAGCGTTTATCCCGTTCCTGATTATGGAACCACTTAGTGATCTTTTCGTTGATAACCACCCGTGTTCCAGGGTGGCATTGGGGAGGAGGGTCGCGATCCGAAGAATCGAATTCTGCTCCCCGAATCATATGTTCGGTGAGTTTTGTCATTGCTGTGGAAACGGTTCAGGAGACTGCAAAATAGGACTTGCATTCATAACGAGCCCTACCTAGAAAGCCGGCATCGAGACCACTCTGGAAGTATTGTTTTATATCGTAGAACGCAGAGTTGTTCATAGTGAAGTCGTGTGCGTTATTGAAGAAATGTGTCTGCAGACCGCAGCCCCTGGCTGGATCTAAGTTTTCATATCTCAAGTTCAGCAGACAGCGGGAGTAATCTGAGAAACTAACTAGCGCTTGAGGATACGGACTCATTTCCAGACATTGATGCGACGGCGGGTGCTAGCAGTTACGGGGAGAGGACAAGTGAGATATGTAGCTGTGGTGTACAGTCTGATCTGGAAACCTGTGCTGGGGTCACCGGTCTGGTGACTTCATGGGCGTCTATATGCCTTTGTTTTGCTATATTTGTCTCAGCTAAGCAGCTGTTGTGTTGCGTATATTTACTATCCACAACTGTTCGTACATCCATACTTCCTGTATACCATCCTCATACGACCACTTCCCACATAAGTTTGAGGATGTGAGCGCACACACCATGAAAACTGAATGAAAACTAAATTTATCCCAATCAGTGCCTCACTGCCTTGTTGGTCAGCGCCTCGTGGCGTCTGATAGAAAGAGACGCTGGGATATGAACGGGTTGGCAACGATTGCATCTTTTCCTTACCCGCCGACATCGGTCAATGGGACATGGACTCCGACTGGTGTCTATACTGTGGCAAGAAGACTGTGGGTCAATACAAGCTCGCCGAGATTGAAGCCTCTCACAGCGACCCTATAGGAAGGCGACAATGCCTACTGCTCGTTTGAGTGCCAGCATCATGATAACGCTGGAGTTCGCTCGAGCCAGTGCTACCGTAACACAGGGGCTGTCTCTGACGCCAAGAGGGCTAGACAAGGCCTTGCAGGTATCCGCGCATGGGCTGAAGAAAACCCTCAAGAGAATCAGTCGTACGGAGGATCAGCGAACCCAGATATCCAGGCATCCATCAACCGCTCTTCCTCGGTGACTTTTAAGGGCAACCACGACGCCACTCATCGCGCTCCGAACCTTATACGACCCTCCCGGCCTGTCTCACCGTTTCTCACTACATCGCTACCAGAACGCCCGGCTAGCGCCCCTCTGCAGTCAAGCCTCAGTTCTCAAGGACTACTTGCCACGATTTCCCGCGCGCGACCTTCTGGGGCTGCCACAAGGATATCCCCGAGTGCATCGTGGCCGACGAACTATCCTTCATCAAGCGCCTTATCTATCGTGAGACGAAACAATCGGATCGACAGTCTTCCATCTGCGATGCTTTCCGGAACTTCCGAGCACAACTTGCCTCATCGTCGGGCGGCCCTCCAGATGGGTTCTCCGACCTCTACCCAGAGTTCTTCAGCTACTCTCGTGGATCATGGCTTACGGGTTCCTGGAATTTCGCTGACGGGGACCTCTATTAGGAGTTTCGCGAGCGAAAGCCCTGGCGAAGCAGTATGGAAGGTGCAACCACCCCGACCAGATTTAGGAGGTTGTACGTCTACTTCAATTTCTTGGGCCATTGACATCGCATGTTAAAACGTTGCTGAATGGCAGATTCTCCTCGGTCTGGGTTCTTTGACCAGTCACATCATTTCGTCGTGTCGAACTCAGCAATGTACAGTATCGGAACCCAGCACAGTCATTACTATGGACAGGTCAATGGTACGTGCCTCGGCATGCTCCCTTCTATCCAGCTCTAATTCAATACACAGTGCTTGAACGACTTGCTCAATATGTCATGCCTGGAGCCGGATTTGACTCACGCCTTCGCGAGTATCCTCCTCGATGTCATCCTGGCACTCGCAATGACATAATGACATCCATACGCACGTCTCTCCATAGTACCGGCTCTCAAACAAGGCTGATATGGATATCCGGCCCAGCTGGGGCAGGAAAGTCTGCTATTTTGCAGACACTTGTGGAATCCGAGTCGCGGAATATACCTTGTGCCTCGTTATTCTTCTCTAGGAAAGAAGGAGTTAATGACATAAGGCGGGTGCTGCCCACTATCGCTTACCAGCTGGCTGTCCGGAATGACTTGTATTCGGCCTTTATCGAGGAACAGTTTAGGACCGACCCTATATTTTTGGAGAGGTCACTAACGACACAATTTCAGGATCTAGTTGTTATTCCCTTCGCTCAGAAGCGGATCTCCCTTGGTTCGGAGCGGTGTGCCGTGTTTATGGACGCGTTGGAAGAATGTCAAAACGAACGGGATCAAGTCAAGATTCTCGAACTCATTTACAACCTTGTCCTTGATCATCCAAACGTCCCCATCACATGGATTTTTGCTACGCGACCGGAACACCACCTCAGAACCGTATTCTCCCGAGCCAAGGCCAAATCGACGTCCTATCGGGAATATCATCTATCCATCAGCTCGAAGCAGGCTCGTCAGGATGTCAAGCATTTCCTTCAGGACGAATTCAGGAGGATCAAGGACAGCTTTCCAGAAGCTATCTCTCCGTCTTCGCCTTGGCCAACCCTTGAACAATTCTGCAAGATCACATCCACTTCATCGGGCTTTTTTGCCTTCGCCTTTGCTGTAGTTCGCTTCATTGATAAGCCCACGTGCGACCCCCTTACTCGCCTTCACTGTGTTCTAGCCTTCCTCGACGGTGCTGAGTCGAGGGCGTGCACCCTGCCTACAGAGAATCCGTTCACAAGCCTTGACTTGCTTTACTCCCAGAACATGTCGGCCGTCCCGCGTGACTTGCTAGCGAAGGTCAAATCGCTTCTAGGATACTACATGTCGTCAACCATACCTTCTGCCAGCAAAAAATCTCTTCTGCTCGCTTGTAACATCTTGGGTTTCGAGCACCACGTTGAATCTGCTTTACGGGCGTTGTCACCGGTTCTAACTCTCCCACCACCTTTCAAAGTCCACATTGAAGGACTACGATTCCTTCACTTTTCGTTTATTGACTATTTACGAGACCCCAAGCGATCCGATGCTTACTGGATCGATATGAACGTGACGCTAACCGAGCTATGGCAGAGTTATACTCGGATTGTGTTACAATGGCTCGAGAGTCGCTGTGAGTCTCCTTTCCGGACTCGCACTGTTTACTAAATTATCTACTAACTATGGTCCTTTAGCCACCAATAGTATTCGGCTTTCCTGGACCCACGACTCGGATGGCAAGCTGGGAACAGGGTATGACGTAAGGGGGGAGATGTTCAGGCAGGCATCGTCACTATGGACCGTGTTGCTTGAACAGTATTGTCATCGCTGGTGCTTGTCGTCTTGTCCGATCAAATTCCGAACGCCATTTCTCCTTTCACCGACGTGGACTGAATTACATGATATCCTCCATCAAATGGATTTTGAATCCCCTTTGATTTTTGGGGAGAATCCGATTAATATGTTGAATTTCTTCATGTGGATTAAAGAACATGTACGTGGTTTGTTGGTCTTGATACAAGTATAGGCGTAATAGCTTACATTGCTGATCTTCCCCCAACAGACTCCTATCGAGCTCCGTAACAAACTCATCCTACAAGACCTTCAATTCATGAGATTGGACAGACCGCGTTTCTTCAAGGCTCTTTGCGCAAAGAAATGGTATCGAGGGATCACTGAACGAAATCAGGACTTTGACGTTGAAATTGATGGTAAAGGGATGGACCGAATCAAGGTGCATATCATCAATTCCTGCGTATCATCCTATCATTTCCTGAAATTTTCTAATAGGACCTTGGCGCTCTGGAGTGGATTGAAGCAGAGATGCTATTAACGAGCGCCGATGGCAAGCTTGGTGATTTAGTCCGATTGCTCCAAGGAGGTTGCCCTGCAGCTGAAGCGATGGCCACTATCATTGGGACGGATCAGGCTAATTGCTGTGGTTTGATCCGTTATCAAGCGTCCCCGAGCATTACATATTATCACATCTTCCCATATTCAGAGATAGATTCTAGTACATGCCTGTCAATTTGTAGTTTAGACTAAGCGCGACTATTGAAGATACAGCTTGGTCCGAGAAAAGAATCAGAGCGGCGTAGTATGAATTGAGAACCAGTACCTCGATTGGGATCAATAATGAGTGTTGGATACTTGTGAGGTGAGCAGCAATCTCCCTCTGAGACGTTGAGATTATGGAATTTCACCACGTCTTAGTCTCCGAGACGCCTTTTCCGCCACCCGATTACCATTATTCCGCAGATGGCATCACCTCAGTCGCAGGAATCATGGCTTTGAAGGCTGGCTTACTCGTTCACATCGGGATGATGGGTCCCGTTGAGGCTGCTGATTGACAAGAGCGGTAGAGCGGGTTTGGTTTAAATTGGAAGAACCCAAAGCAATACATATGTCATACTAAGGATCGATGAAAAGCATCCTGCAACAAGTGAAACGAGGTAAAGCGGGCTATAACTCATATGACGTCTGTGACGACGAATCGAAAACACAGGGCAAATCTAGACAGGTGGTGGACACTCGACAGAGGTAAAGCTACAAGATAATATATAACAGATGGAACATAAAGGAGGCGAGAAATTCTATAAAAGCAGAGCCACGGCGGCGCCATGAAAAGAAGAAAGACTGGGGTGTCAGTTAATGCATGGACGTGCAAAGGTCGCTGGTACGGCCTCCAGGTGGGGACGAAGACCTAGAGTGGTTATGCAGGCGCCATCTCTTGGGCAGCGCAGGATTTCCTCCATATGATTGCAAGACCGGTGAAGGAACTGTGTTTTCCTTTCCATCCAGGCTCGCAGAACCGGAGGAACAGTTATTTCGTTTCGGTATGTCCGGGGATGGACGTGGGGAAAGGGAACTTTCGGAGTGGCCGTAAACTCTAGGTCGGAATGGAGTGACGGGATCAGCCGGTTCCTGGTCGTGTGGTGAGATTGTGAAGTATGACGAATCCCTCCCGTATTGCAAAATGGGCGGTGTATACTGTGCCAATGGTATTGGGCGAGGATGTAGAGTTATCGATGCAGGAGGAGGACTGTCTGGTGGTGTAAGAGGATTTGGGGTGGATCCTTGACTGAGCGTGGTGATGTACGGGACCCTGAATTGGACTGGAGGTGCTGGAGACATGACGGCCCGATAGAATGGTAAGTTTGTCAACAAAGCTGGTTGATCAGCGAAATCATCCATATTGAATGGTTGATGGAGAGGTTGAGTGGCCACGTTCCTGACCTGCGACGAGCCTGCCACTGTCCGGGAAACTCTCGTTCGAGATGACGACCCATTTTTGGCTGAAGCAGTCTTTGTTCGAGTCTGATTAAATCAGATACAGCGCGCAGTAGTCGTTGATGAGGCAACTCACATTTGGCTTTCGCATCCGTTCGCGTTCCCTCCTGATCCACTCCCGTACTGTCTCTAGTACGGAAGAGACATCTGGCTCATTTGGCTCGTTCCTTATGCCCTCGATTGCTGGGATTTCCTTCTGGAAAAGAATGTTGTCTTCGAAGCCCTGGCAAATTAGGCGAATGGAAGGACGTCCGATAGGATCGTAATTCAACATCATTTCGACGAGCTCGGAGAGGAAGGACGGAACCGGAAAAGGGCAGTTCGTGGGGAACGATGGCACTTCCTTTCGCATTACCCTTGCCGTATAGATTGCAGAAAACCCTCTGTCGGAAAGAGGAGCTTGACCGCTATAGATCTAGATTTTGGGGCACAAATTGTTTTGTACATCAGCATTATAGGCAATGTAGCTTGGAGCCATATATACCTCAAGAACCGTGATTCCTAGCGCAAATACGTCGGCTTTGTACAGATCCACCTGTCCAGTCTCTGGTGGAGCGAGAATTTCAGGAGCCATCCAAGGCATTGCAGTGACAGCATAGTCTCGGGATCGTTGCGCTAGCTCGGGTATCGCTGATATCCCGAAGTCTGAAAGGCAACATACCAGCCTCTCGTTAACAAGTATGTTTGTACCTTTGACATTGCGATGAGCGACGGGGGGCTCAAAGGTGTGGAGGAACTCCAGGCCCCTCATGATTTGCCAAACCTGGAATCGTTAGAAAATGTATGAGTACCAGGACAGGTGTGCCTTGACGAAACGCATATAAAGACACACGGGAGTCAGGCGGTCGATAGTTGGATGAGACTCGAGGAACTCGATGATATTTCTATGTTCCATGTAAGGCGTTACAAGAGCTCTCAACCGGTCCCGCTCGTCGAAACAGACTCCCAAGAAAGGAAGGACATTAGGATGATGGAACTGGCGGCATATTATAACCTCGCGGAGGATCTACAATATACGAATGGTTTAAGGTTAGCCAAAGCAAGATGATTTTGTGTTAATGAACCTCCCTCCGAATTATCGAGTGTTTCCTTGGGGATCCGAAGTTTCTTAATGACTACCTTCGACTCGGCAAGAAATCCATGGTGCAGGTCCTGGCAAGAGGTATCTTAGTGCAAGTCCAGCAGACATGAGCGGCGCCGTACTGAAATAATAGTATGAGTAAATGGATCAAGTTCCTTGAGGTCGTAGAGAAGTAGTGAAGGCGGTGTTCCGCCAAGACATCGCAGAAATTTCAGAATTTCTCTCCTATGAGCTTTTGAAAGATCGGGTTCGTCAAGCAGCTGGGAAGAAAAACCGAGTGAGATTACACGAATAGAACTAAATGCTCATTCTCACATCTTGTGTGAGTTGTGCTAGACAATCTCGGAGTGCGGGATCTTTGACACCGAGCAATTTGTCACAGGCCTGAGCCCCAGTCGCATGGCGGAGAATGATATCCCGAATTTGATGAGTGGTTAGGTTATGAAAGGTAGAGGAGTCGGCGTGGTGTGAGTCCAGGAGTACAATTCGAGCGGTGTTTGAGGTCTTCAAAACGAAGCTAGTTACCCGGGCGTGCTTGACATTGAACTCCACGCGAGCACGAGGATAGAGCAGTGGATTGAGTTGATATAAGGTCGTTGGGGACGTCCTCAAGAGCCGAGCAAGAGCGACGATGATTTCGTCAACCTGGTGCCTGAGAACAACTTGCGGTCAGAGATTAAAATGTTATTGGTGATAATACCTACGGGTCAGAAGTCGCAACTAGTTGTTCCAGCAGGGTTAAAAATCGTGTATATGTCGATGTGGTGTTCCCCAAATGCGATCGGACATCTGTAAGGACTTGTTGAGAAGGTGGGGGTCGCTGCAACATGATCGATCCAGGAGTCTAGTCAATGAATTCAACTACAAGCATTGTGGTAATCTTCTATATCATAGTACTAGGCGCCGACACGATTCATACACGAGGTAGAAGAACGTGTTGCGTTGCAAGCTAATGCACGTGACTGTATCAATAGAGGATAGCCAAGGTTTGAAACATTCACCCATATCATTTCAAGCTATGTTTGGACGATAACATTTACACCATTCTCAGCTGCTCCAGACCGCAAGTTCGACACGTGGTGATCAAATCTAACTGGGTGAAAACATCAAGGGAGGACTGGGTGTATTGAGTAATTTAGGATCTCCTTTACAATAAGCTACAAATTACAATATTCCAATTACCCGTTACCATACTGGCACAGCAGTATGAAATAAGTCTACTAAGGCACGAAATCAAAAGAAAGGCAAGTGGCTCGCGTGCCCAGACGACGATTGAGAAATGAATACAAAGAAAGAGGTGCAAGTGAGGAATCTCAACAGGCCGAAGTGCCCGGCTCACCTATGCGATCGCTAGTTGCAATAGGAGATGAAGGTAAGGAATGATCATGCCGGCGCCGCCTCTTGGACGGCGAACTGACTCCCTCTTCACGCTTCTGAGTCGGCGATGATGGCATGTTCTCCTGCTCGTCTAGGTCATCGATGCCGAAGGAGGACAATCGGTCACGCTTCGACGTGGGCAGCGATGGCTCCGAGGCAGGATTGCCGTTGGAATTGCAATGGATAGATTGGGATGGGATTGCGGCGGCCAGCCTCTCGGCACTTGTGATCAGACGCCTTGGGCGCGGGTGTTGTACTGTCGAGGTAATTTGAGAGGAGTCCGGCCGAATGAAAGAGTCTGGTGTATTGGTTCTCTTGGTAGGGGTTGTACAACAAGGCGTTTCTCGATAATTTGAAGATACCATGCTCGTCGGGGAAGGCGAATAAGGAACGTCCGTAACAGGAGTTGGTAACCCGCGAGAAAACTCCACGTCAGTGGACGGTGACATAACTCGGGCTGATTGAATCGTAGCTCGTTGGGTCGCGTGTCGGAGAAGAGCGGATTGTCTGTCGCGACGGAGCACTTGCGAAGGCGAATCGCCCCCCTGACGTGGAGGAGTCGCGTTTCGCGGCAATGGGGGATCCATCATGTCACTTGACGGTTCAGTTCGCTAGTGATGACCGCGATCAGAATGGGAATGGTGCGACTAGTCTCAAAGCAACTTACCTTCATTGACCTGCCAATGCGTTCCCGTTCTTTCCTGACGAACTCTCGCGTAAGTACCCTAAGAGATTCGTCGTCTGTGCTGGTCGCATGACCTTCAACCGGAGATTGTTGATCGGTTGCCTCGATTTCAACCCGCGGTGGAGGAGATAGCATATCTTCAATACCTTGGCAGATCATCCGAATATTCGGACGTTCTGTCGGGTTGTATTCCAACATCATTCCAACGATTTCAGAGAGGAAGGACGGGAATGGATGGGGACACGCTGGAGGAAGCGACGGCTTCTCCTTCCGCACCACTCTTTCCATATATATCACAAACCAGTTCTTGTTAGACAAAGGGGGCTTTCCAGTGTAAATCTATGACAAACCCTTGTCAATTACTTGCCGGCACGGGCTATATGCTCACGTACCTCGAGTATCGTGATTCCCAGAGCAAAGATATCGACTTTGAGTAGGTCGAGTCGACCACGTAGTGGAGGTACCAGAATCTCTGGAGCCATCCAGGCAGCCGTGCCAACCGCTTGTTCATGGGATCGTTGCGATAGTTCGGGCATCGAGGACAGTCCGAAATCAGAGAGGCAGCAAACGAGGTTGTCCTGCACCAAGATATTCGCACCCTTGATATCTCGATGGGCAATGGGGGAATCAAAGCCGTGCAAGAACTCCAAACCCTTCATGACTTGCCAGATAGGAATCAACCGGTTAACATTGGGGTAACGCCCGAGGAACTCAATGATGTTCCCGTACTTCATGTACGGAGTTACGAGGCTGTACAACCAGTCTCGCTCATCGCAGCTGATTCCCAAGAAAGGAAGGATATTGGGGTGGCGGAACTGACGACATAGGAGGACTTCACGCAGGACCTGCAGAAAAGGTCCACGATTGGTTGAGAAGAACAAGGTGACTATCAGATAGATGTTTACCGCTATCCTGTCAATTTGATCCTTTAGGACTCGAGGTTTCTTGATGACCACTCTCTTGGTGCCAAGAGCACCATGGTATAAATCCTTTAATAAGGACTGTCAAGGTTGGCCAGCATTATGATCGAGGGGTCATACCGAAAAGATCGTAAGGCAGAATGCGTCGAACTGTTCGAGATCGTACAGAAGGAGCGAGGGTGGAACACCACCGCAGCTTCGCAGGAACTTGAGGACTTCCCCCCGGCAGGCTCTTGAGATGGGGCCGTCCAATATCTGAAGTGAAGTAAGCAGGAGAGTATTACGACACGAGGTAGAAGCGAGGCTCACATCCTGTGCAAGCTGAGCCAAACAGTCGCAGAGGGCAGAATCCGTGACAGTGTACAAATCGTCATAGATGCGATCTCCAACAGTGTGGTTGATCAGAATGTCACGAAGTCGAGTAGCGGTAAGGTTATGGAGGGAAGGGTTCTCCAGAGAACAGTCGAGAAGTATGATTCGTGAAGTATTGGAAATTCTCAGGACAAAGCTGGTGACTGGTGACCGTCGGATGTTGAATTCGACACGAGCGTAAGGGTAGAATAACGAATTGAGTTGATACAAGGCCGCCGGTAACCTCTTCAAGAGCCTGGCAATGCCGATGATAATTTCATCGATGTGACATCTAGAACGAGTCCAGGGACTGTGAGTGGATGATCGGTGACGAACTTACAAGTCAGTAGCGGTGAGCAGCTGGTCCAGCAGTGCCAAAAAAAGGGGTGTCTCAGTGCCCAAGTAGGATAGTGCACCACGCAAGACGTCTTCAAAAGCCCCCGGTCGAGTTCGAGGAACCATGGAATTGGACGAAAGAAAGAAAAGTAAGTTAGGTTTTCATGGTGGACCAGAGGCGTGATGATATAATATACAAGAAGGAAAACGAGGCTGCGTCGTTTCTCCCTCATGGCATTCCAGGAGGGAAGAGCTGAACCAACACCACAGGTGACGCGAAGAATTTCCGGGGGTCGTATTGATGGCCGTGATGGCCGTCCAATGCTCTGCAGTGAAGGACTGATGCAACATCACGTGTAAGGTTTAGCGAGATACTGCCAACTAGGTCATCCTCGCTATTGCGTAGTTCTATTCGTGACTCAATACCAGCACATTTCTTGACGACAGAGGGCCATTTAATAAGAATCTAGGGAGGTTTAACGATGAGAGAACTCTTGTTGCTTCCTGAGAGACGAAGTAAGCGAGGATGTTCTCTACATAATCCTACGTTCTGTTAATATATGTCTTCTCGTCTGACCTCCTGCTGGTTCCCCTTTATCCAGGGATTTCGGTATCAGATATCTCGACAAAATGGATGCCGAATTCTGATCTTACCAAGTAGGTACCATCTGTAGTTGCGGTCGTCGGTAGTCGAGCTATTAAGCATAGAATTGAGGTCCCACGAACGATGTTTTTTCCTTGTCCTCGAATTAGCGGGCTTATCTGATCCAGATCGGCCTCTCTTAGTATATTACTCCTCTTCTAACTCCTTTATATCGCTGCTTGCCAGATTCTCTGCCCAAGTCTATAAAAGTCGGTCTGTCTTTCTGAGATACCAAACCCCAACTCCCCCTCACGGCTTATATGACCACGACACATACATTGATATATAAATCTCGGGTGGTAGAGGTGGGAGGGCATTGTCTGGCTGGAGGCAAGTAATACGTTGCCATGCGGTCAATGCAAGCTGTGTCTTTAAAACGGCAGAAGTTGGCTATCCGGAAACATCTTTTCTTTCCTAGGTGACTTCGAAAGTCTTAAATTGGCCATTTATTTCAAGAGGGGTGGACAGTGATGGATTGTAGGAGACGGACGACCGCCGTTTCCCTCAACATGGCATAGCAGTTTGTGAGGGTAATGTATGTGTTCCGCAGTAAATCGTTATGGCCATACCACGCTCGCTACAGGAAGAGAATCAGAAGCTTTCCTAAGACATACATATGTCTTCCATACATGCGAGATAACAGTGATGCTGGTTCCTTGCGTATCATCAACGCCATCAGTTTAATTGTATTGATACCATCAGTTGCCAGTGATGGCCAGGCAGGACCCCAGGAAATTCTCCGCCCTTCCCGGGGTGGTATGAACTGCGCTAAGCGGTGACTTTGTCAGCAAAACTTGACTTTGGATCAATCCATCAACGGATATCGCCCTGTCCGTAGTCAAGTTGAGGCTGGCCGAATGACAGTCACCCGCACGTTCTATGTAGGACGTTTTGCCCATATTATTTCAAGCTATGTTTGGATGATAACATTTACATCCTTCTCAGCTGTTCCAGACCACAGGTTCGACACATGGTAAATAAATCTAGTTGGGTGAAAGCATCCAAGGGAGGACTGGGTGTATTGAATAATTTAGGATCTCCTTGTTTACAGTAAGCTACAAATTGCAACATTCCAACTACCCGTTACCATACTGGCACAGCAGTATGAAATAAGTCCACTGAGGCACGAAATCAAAAGAAAGGCAAGTGGTTCGCGTACCCAGACGACGATTGGGAAATGAATACAAAGAAAGAGGTGCAAATGAGGAATCTCAACAGGCCGAAGTGCCCGGCTCATCTGTGCGACTGTTAGTTGCAATAGGAGATGAAGGTAAGGAATGATCATGCCGGCGCCGCCTCTTGGACGGCGAACTGACACCCTCTTCATGCTTCTGAGCCGACGATGGTGGCATGTTCTCCTGCTCGTCTAGGTCATCGATACTAAAGGAGGACAATCGGTCGCGCTTCGACGTGAGCAGCAATGGCTCCGAGGCAGGATTGCCGTTCAGTGGATAGATTGGGATCAGTGGATAGATTGGGATGGGACTACGGCGACCAGTCTCTCGGCACTTCTGATCAGACGCCTTGGACGCGGGTGTTGTACTGTCGAGGTAATTTGAGAGGAGTCCGGCGTGTTGGTTCTCTTGGTAGGGGTTGTACAGCTAGGCGCTTCTCGATAATTCGAAGATACCATGATCGTCGGGGAAGGCGAATAAGGAACGTCCGTGATAGGAGTTGGTAACCCGCGAGAAAACTCCACGTCAGTGTGCGGCGACATAACTCGGGCTGATTGAATCGTAGCTCGTTGGGTCGCGTGTCGGAGAAGAGCGGATTGTCTGTCGCGACGAAGTACTTGTGAAGATGAATCACCCCTTTGATGTGGAGGAGTCGCGTTTCGCGGCAATACGAGATCCATTGCGTTACTTGACGGCTCAATTTGCTAACGATGACCATGATCAGAAAAGGAACGGTGTGACTGGTCTCAAAGCAACTTACCTTCATTGACCTACCAATACGCTGCCGTTCTTTCCTGACGAATTCTCGCGCAAGTACCCTAAGAGATTCGTGGTCCGTGCTGGTCGCCTGACCTTCAACCGGAGATCGTTGATCGGTTGCCTCGGTTTCAATCCGCGGTGGAGGAGATAACACATCTTCAATACCTTGGCAGATCATCCGAATACTCGGGCGCTCTGTCGGGTTATATTCCAACATCGTTCCAACGATTTCAGAGAGGAAGGACGGGAATGGATGGGGACACGCTGGAGGAAGCGATGGCTTCTCCTTTCGCAGCACTCTTTCTGTGTATATCAAAAGCAGGCTTGCGTTGTGCAAAGGAGGCTTTCCAGTGTAGATCTACGGCAAAGTCCTTGTCAATTACTTGCTGGTATAGACTGTATGCCCGCGCACCTCGAGTATCGTGATTCCCAGAGCAAAAATGTCGACTTTGAGTAGATCGAGTCGACCATGCTCTGGAGGATCCAGAATCTCTGGAGCCATCCAGGCAGCCGTGCCAACCGCTTGTTCATGGGATCGTTGCGATAGTTCGGGCATCGAGGACAGTCCGAAATCAGAGAGGCAGCAAACGAGGTTGTCCTGCACCAAGATATTCGCACCCTTGATATCTCGATGGGCAATGGGGGAATCAAAGCCGTGCAAGAACTCCAAACCCTTCATGACTTGCCAGATAGGAATCAACCGGTTAACATTGGGGTAACGCCCGAGGAACTCAATGATGTTCCCGTACTTCATGTACGGAGTTACGAGGCTGTACAACCAGTCTCGCTCATCGCAGCTGATTCCCAAGAAAGGAAGGATATTGGGGTGGCGGAACTGACGACATAGGAGGACTTCACGCAGGACCTGCAGAAAAGGTCCACGATTGGTTGAGAAGAACAAGGTGACTATCAGATAGATGTTTACCGCTATCCTGTCAATTTGATCCTTTAGGACTCGAGGTTTCTTGATGACCACTCTCTTGGTGCCAAGAGCACCATGGTATAAATCCTTTAATAAGGACTGTCAAGGTTGGCCAGCATTATGATCGAGGGGTCATACCGAAAAGATCGTAAGGCAGAATGCGTCGAACTGTTCGAGATCGTACAGAAGGAGCGAGGGTGGAACACCACCGCAGCTTCGCAGGAACTTGAGGACTTCCCCCCGGCAGGCTCTTGAGATGGGGCCGTCCAATATCTGAAGTGAAGTAAGCAGGAGAGTATTACGACACGAGGTAGAAGCGAGGCTCACATCCTGTGCAAGCTGAGCCAAACAGTCGCAGAGGGCAGAATCCGTGACAGTGTACAAATCGTCATAGATGCGATCTCCAACAGTGTGGTTGATCAGAATGTCACGAAGTCGAGTAGCGGTAAGGTTATGGAGGGAAGGGTTCTCCAGAGAACAGTCGAGAAGTATGATTCGTGAAGTATTGGAAATTCTCAGGACAAAGCTGGTGACTGGTGACCGTCGGATGTTGAATTCGACACGAGCGTAAGGGTAGAATAATGAATTGAGTTGATACAAGACCGCCGGTAACCCCTTCAAGAGCCTGGCAATGCCAATGATAATTTCATCGATGTGACATCTAGAGCGGGTGCAGGGACTGTGAGTGGACGATCGATGACAAACTTTCGGGTCAGTAGATATGAGCAGCTGGTCCAGCAGCTTCAAGAAAAGGGGTGCCGAGGTACCCAAGTGGGATAGTGCATCACGCAATACGTCTTCAAAAGCCCCCGGTCGAGTTCGAGGAGCCATGGATTTGGACGAAAGAAAGAAAAGAAAATTAGGATTTCATAGCGAACCAGAGAAGTGATGATATAATATGTAAGGGGAAAACGAGGCTGCGTCGTTTCTCCCTCATGGCATTTCAAGAGGAGGCAGCTGCTGAAAGAAGGCCCGGATATCACCCGAAGAGGAAATTCCCTTTCAGAACTACGGTCGACGGGGCGTCCGAGGTTCAAATTCAAATTTCACGCGCGAGCACTTAAATCCCACGCTCAAGCACCTGGCCCCAGGTCTCTCCAGAACGCTCCCTACAGACGTTGCATCCCAGAAGTCCTGACAAATTTCTCCAAAGTGTTGAAAGCCAAAGCCTTTTTGAATCGTGTCAACGAGAAACACACGAATCTATTGTCAGAAAGCATCTGAATATTTTCTGGTCCGGACATAAACTCCCAAAATGCGGGATTTCGGTCGCACATTAGTCTCCCGTAGCACCCAGGAATACCAGATACCCGGTCTAATTAGAGGGGTGGGGCGCTACCATAGCAGGCACGCCTCCAACTAGAGCAGAATTGTTCGCAACCGCCAATTCCGAATGATTTGGCTCTCACAAGAGGCATTCATCACCGGGCTCCTTGAAATCTGGAATATGACTGACGCGCCACCTCTCCCTGTCGCTATCAAAGGACAAGTGTCAGAACAAAAACCAGCACCCAGAACCTTGTCTTTGGTCCTGGATGAAGATCTCAAGATAAAGTATCGAAGTCTTGTTGGGAGCTTAGTCTATCTCGGAATCCCGGATTGTGCGCTAGACCAGATATCGCTTACGTCCGCATGGCACTGGGACAACACAACGTGAATCCAACTCATACTCATATGCCGGCGGCAAAGAATGTCTTAAGGTACCTTGCAGCGACGTATTGACATGGAATGGGTTTTAGTTGCAAGACAAATTCATTTTCTGCAGCTATTCAAGGATATATTCAACACAGTGGTTTTTCAGATTCAAATTGGGCATCCGACATAGATAATTGACGAGGTACAGCAGGTTTCTGCTATTTCTTCCTTAGATGTTGCACATCATAGTCTGCAGTCAAACAGAAGTTGGTGGCACTTCCTTCTGCTGAGGCGGAATATTACACTCTGACTCATACAAGGCCAAAGAAGTGCTATGGCTTCGTATGCTACTCATCCTACTTCATATTCCAATCCCAGATTCGTACCCTATCTTATCCGACAACTCCGCAGGTATATCCATTGTCAAAAAAGAGACAAACTCCTCGTGCATGAAACATATTGACGTCCGTCATCACTCCCTTCGTCAATATATGGGAAAGGAGTTATCAACTTCATGGTTACCAGCCGCTGAGATGCCTGCTGACATATGTATTCACCAAACCATTGCTTCAGCCAGTCTCCGAGAAACACAGGGATACTTTATGCGTTATCATTGTTCTGCTTTGATCTTTGATTCTTTGATTCTTCGATCTTCTATTCTTCTATGTCCTCTTTCACTCAATATTGCTGAGGGGGGTGTGTTGGACTACGTCGATCATCAATATCCTGTGACCTTCCATTTCCGGTACTGTTTATATTGTACGACTTTCGTCTTCTTCCTCAGCTGTCTACCATCAACTGAGGTGTACGTATTTCCTCATATTCGTATTTTATGTATCATTTTTCTCACTAGTTTATAGTTACGCGTCCCCGCCCATTACAGTCTACAAGAGGCAGCTACGGGGGTAGTAACCGCCTCTAATTAGCGGCGTGACGTGAGAGCCACAGGTGCTGCCGATCGCATGCGGGGATCTTATCATTCCCCTGCGCCAACAGACAAGGGGCCTGCTAGGTATTGGACGACGATGACTACTCTTTGCCAAACTCTTATAAATAGAGTCTTCTGCGGTATGGCTCAAAAGCCCTCACGACTACGACTCGACTGGACCCCATCGCCTCTCCCTCCAGCGTTCCTGTAATCGCACAAAAGATGCCTCTGCCAGTTAACAAGGTCCTCTCTCTCTCACTCGTCTGGTTGTCTTCGGTTATGTACATTTCCGCATAACCCGCTGATCCACTCAACAATGTCGTAGGCACTGTGACCCTCTTCCCTCTTACCACCTTCGCTTTGCGTGTATATATCCTCTACTGGACGAGTCGGTGGTTTTCAAGCTACTTTATAGTTGTTGCCTCCCGTTCTGCATTCGGTGTGACCTGATCGTCCAGGTGATAGGATTTGTGCCAGTCGTGTTCGTTCCGGAGTCGTGCTTTGCTTCATCGCTGTTGAGCTTAGCTGGACGAGTAAGTTTCATCCTGATTGATATCCAACGATTGCTTGACATTGCTTAGGTTTTCTTTGGGTGCTGTGGCTTGCTTCTGCTAGTACTACTGCAAGTATAAATAGACCAACTAGAAGTTGTGCTGGCAGTGGTAAGACACTCTTCCGTTTTGCCAGTAGCAACACCTCATCCATCTTGTAGATGACTGGACCACATCTTGTATCGAGATTAACGTCGTTGAAGCCCTCGCATTCCTCAACTAGCTCATGCGTAAGTTTCTTTCCACGAATCCACCTCAGGTCTCCTCTGAACATGTCAATCCACCGACAGTTATGAACTACTTTGTTATCCTTCTTCTCTGTCCGGCCATGGCCTTCCTAGCAGGCAACAAACAAATCTGGACCTCTTCCGTGAACGAAACCAACTTCGAAGGTGGTTCAAATGCTGCCCATGATTACGAGAAGTACCCTATCCCCGTCGGAGGTGCAGCTTTCACTCCCCAGTATCCTCCATCCAACATTGCCACTGGTACCACTTCTGCCCAACCCGTTCACCAGCCTGCTCCCGCCGTTTCTCAGGTTTGATAACACCATCTTAGTCGTGAACATTCTCCCGGACCACGTTCTCATGACCTGGGACTGCGTTTCTACGCTGCTGTAGTATGCTCTCTTCCATGTACTAGCCTTGCTATGAAACAGGGGTGCATCCTTGTTCCAAGATCTCAGGTGACCGCTTTCGGAGTTAGTATGGTAAGAGTTGTGAAGCGAAAGTCCACGGATGGGGTTGAACTGAGAGATGTCACTCTGAATGCTTTGCTTTCCTCAAAAAAAAAAAACGCTCGCGCCCGTGTACGGTCCGTGGTTCAATTTCCCGCACGAGTGATGGACTGGCGCTTAGCCTAGATAAGCACGTAACCCAAAGACACTCCCCTGCAAAATCAATGGCTGACATCTCGAAGGCACCTGAGAGCGCTACGAGAATATTCAACCACATATTCCGTTTGTACTAATGTGTTAATATAGTCCATATGCCTCTGAATTTCCCAGGAATGCGAAAAATAGACATTTTCTGAAATTTCTGCCTTTTTTTTGGCAGTGTAGGGTAGCAGGCTGCTGATCTGGAACAAATACTGCCTAGTTGGTGGCACTGGGGACATCCGAGTGTAAGCTTTTGCGCTCGTGACGCTCTCTCTCACAGGGAGGCACTAGGAGGCACTAGGGAGCACTTAATAATCACTGCTTCTTCGCGGTAATAGTGCCCATCGTGTTACAATATACTTTTGTACTCGCGCGCTGAGGCTCGCTTCTATTTGCCAAATGGAACACTGTAAGGGACATTCTGACCATGATGAAACTTAATTTGTCTCTAATACTGGACCTGCCAGCTCATCTGCATCTCAACTTGCGACTTCAAATTCCACTGCACCGTTTGGTGGCTCCGCCTGGAGGGAGATATGGATCGTTATCTGTATTTGTTTGGTTACCTTGTCAGCCTTCAATATTCAATAACTATACAACCCGCTGAAGAGATATAACCTCCGTTAGAGGTTCAGAGAAAGCGAGCGCAGTCGAATCCAACGACCACTGGACTTCGTAACCGAACTACAAGAAGTAGGGGCCCAAAAACAGAAAATAAAACGAAAATAAAAAAATATAAAAAGTCGGCAAACAGAACTTGTGGGTGAACTTTGGACGGCGAGGTGGAGGTCAAATACGGGTGTGCGATTCACTGCCTAGAATACATGACAAGCTTCTCTTTATATACGAGTAAAACTACAAATCGGAACGGGGACCTCGAAGTGGGAGAGCATAGATGAGGCAAAACGGAAGGTAACTAAGATAAAATTGGCTGAAAAACATAATAAACAATAAGGCATCAAGAATAGGGAAAGTTGAAGGGGAAACAGATGATGTACAATATCTAACACAGAGGGAGATAGCGAGAGCGAGACGGAGAAGGAATGGGCTGAAACGCAGGCGAAATTCATGAGACGAGGCTACTTGAATACCACTACACATAAGACAATAGACGAGCGTGCAATCATGGGACTGGCGACAACGGAAGAAATGTAGAAATGAATACGCATAAGCACGGCGACGATAAGATTTAAGAACTCAAATAGTGGGACCCAAACATGGCGATGGGCGGCTCGACAACGGGCGCTCCGATAAGGTACGTTCCGCGATTAGGATTAGTGAGAGAATGACGTGAGGTTGCCGTTTTCACGAGCAACCGATCGTCGGTCTCTACACCGCACTCGTTAATCTATGATTCATGACATTTATAATTTTATTGTTGATAACTTGGTAGAAAGCGCAACTGCTAAGAATTAAAAAAATATATACAATTACATACGCCCTTTGAAGACACACCCGAATTGGTTGGTCCTTTTGGTTTCACTGGCCACGCCTTCTCACATCCTTCCGAGCCTAAATGCAACGACGATTTAGTGGAATGAATTGCATGAAAGCAGAAGGTAGCTTACACACTGTATTCCTTAAGCAAGTTGACATCTCCCAAAGAAAAACCGATGGTGGAACCTTGGATGGCAGTCCTAAAGGCCTGTGGTGAAAGTGCCTGAGACTCGTCTCCTTGCCGTCTCTTCCGGTCTCGAGCCATTCGTTTCATCGTCAGCTGCGGCGAGGAGATTTTATGCAACCTATTAGCGGCTTGATCAACCGTTGGTCGTTTAGCGGGATCGTGATCCCAACATTCTTCCATGACTGCCCAAATCTGGTCTGACAACTCTAATTGCGGTTCTGGGGGAGGTCGACTAGGTTTGATTCCCCTCACAACCCTGAGAATTACGGCTGCGTCACGGGGAAGCTCATAATACGGAACTTGGCCAGTTAATATCTTCCGAGAGTTAGTGTTGGTTGACAGAGGTGTGGGAGGAAAATGCCTTTACCTCATACATTACGGAGGCGACCGAGTAGACATCACTCGAGAAAGTAGGCCGTAAGCTACCGCCATCCTCGAGATCTTCCATGAGCTCTGGAGCCTCCCATCGCATCGTGCCACCGGAACGGGTCATTGATTCGAGTGAGGTCCAGCGCAATATTTCTGCATCTACGACAGAGGATAAGCCGAAATCGGCGAGGCAGGCTAGACCGCTTGATGATATCAAAATATTGGCCTAGGGTTCTTGAGATCAGCCTTGCGAGGCTGAATAGATCAAACTGAGACGTACTCCTTTCAGGTCTCCATGTACAACTGAATATTTGTGTAGGTGCCCAAGGCCAGCCAGGATTTCGTAGACCTGGTGGGTGGATAGTTAGATCACCAACTCGATAGCCCAATTAGCACTGTCATTACTCACTAGAGGCAATCGGGATACTTCAGGGTCTGCTTCCAAATAGTCAGATATGTTGCCATTGTCCATCCATGGTGAGACCAGACAAACGCGGTCATAGCGGTCACCCAAGTGATATATTCCATAGAAGGGCAGAAGATTAGGGTGCCTAAGGTGACTCCACACGATGGCTTCCCTTGCAGTGCTCTGTGACCAAAATGCGGCTTCATTCATCCAAGAAACCGATTAAGGCATACCTTGAGAAGGTGCTTAATTTGTGAACCCTGGTATAACTTGGCTACCTTCAAGGACACGCGCCTGTCCCCCAGGTAACCCTTCCATATCTCTCCGAATCGGCCTGCTGCCACTGCTTTCGTGTCGTAGCGAACTTGCTGGAGAACCAAACACCGAGGATATGCACCCGAGGCTGTGCAAAGCCGCATCATCGTAATTAATACTTGGCGCCTTAGGTCATCTGGAGTGCTCGGGTGATCCAACACCTATGACTGAATCAAAAACAGTCTCAGACCGCTGAATCCTTGAGAACTTACCTTTTGCATGAGACTGAGTATGTCTTGGGCCTTTTCGCCCCTGGAGTTAAGCAATATCTTGTATAGTGATTTATTACCCAGTATCGAACCCATGAGTTGCCAAGTTTCCTTTGTTGCATCGGAGGTCGTGTTGGAAACGGGGAGTTCAGCGAAAGGCTCAAGGACGGTGAGAATTGGAGACATTGTGCATCAGGCGATTCGGCTTACCAGAGGCGCAGGCGCATTTGTAATGGGACGAGCCTTCAGTTTGGACCTGGTATCACTTTGCGCGCCGTTGGATGACGTTTTCACCTTCATTGACTCACTAATGCGCTCCCGTTCTTTCCTGACGAATTCTCGCGCAAGTACCTTAAAAGGCTCGTTATCTGTGCTGATCGCCCGCCTTTTAACCGGAGATTGTTGATCGGTTGCCTCGGTTTTAATCTGCAGTGGAGGAGATAACGCATCTTCAATACCTTGGCGGATCATCCGAATATTCGGACGTTATATTCCAACATCATTCCAACGATTTCAGAGAGGAAGGATAGGAATGGATGGGGACACGCTGGAGGAAGCAACGGCTTCTCCCTTCGCAGCACTCTCTCCGTGTATATCGAAAGCCAGTTTTTGTTAGACAAAGGAGGCTTTCCGGTGTAGATCTACGACGAAGCCCTTGTCAATTACTTGTTGGTATGGACTGTATGCTCACGCACCTCGAGTATCGTAATCCCCAGAGCAAAAATGTCGACTTTGAGTAGATCAAGTCGACCATGCTGTGGGGGTGCCAGAATCTCTGGAGCCATCCAGGCAGCCGTGCCAACCGCTTGTTCGTGGGATCGTTGCGATAGTTCGGGCATCGAGGACAGTCCGAAATCAGAGAGGCAGCAAACGAGATTGTCCTTCACCAAGATGTTTGCACCTTTGATGTCTCGATGGGCGACGGAGGGATCAAAGCCGTGCAAGAACTCCAAACCCTTCATGACTTGCCAGATAGGAGTCAACCGGTTCACGTTGGGGTAACGCCTGAGAAATTCAATGATGCTCCCGTGCTTCATGTATGGAGTTACAAGGCCGTATAACCGGTCTTGTTCATCGCAGCTGATCCCCAAGAAAGGAAGGATATTGGGGTGGCGAAACTGTCGGCATACGATAACCTCCCGCAGGATCTGCAGCACGAGGCCAGTGAGAAGAACGAGGCGACTTTCGGATGGATATTTACCTCTGCCCTGTCAAGTTCATCCTTTAGGACCCGGGGTTTCTTGATGGCCACTCTCTTGGTGCCAAGAGTACCATGGTATAAATCCTTCAACAAGGACTGTCAAGGTTGGCCGGTATTATGATCGAGGGGTCATACCGAAAAGGCTGTAAGGTAGAATGCGTCGAGCTGCTCGAGCTCGTACAGAAGGAATGAGGGTGGAACACCACCACAGCTGAGCAGGAATTTAAGGACATCCCTCCAACAGGTTCTTGGGATGGGATCGTCCAATATCTAAAGCGAAGTGAGCAAGAGGGACTTCATAGCAAGAGGCAGGAACGAGTCTCACATCCTGCGCAAGCTGTGCCAAACAATCACGGAGTGCGGGATCCTTAACGGCATACAAATCGTCATATAAGCGATCTCCGACGGTGCGGTTGGTTAGGATATCACGAAGTCGAGTATCAGTAAGATTATGGAGGGAAGGCTTCTCCGGAGAAGAGTCAAGAAGTATGATTCGTGAAGTATTGGATATTCTCAAGACAAAGCTAGTGACTGGCGACCGTCGGATGTTGAATTCGACACGAGCATGAGGGTGGAATAACGAATTGAGTTGATACAAGGCCACCGGTAACCTCTTCAAGAGCTTGGCAATGCCGATGATGATTTCATCGATGTGACATCTAGGGAAGAAGTCCATGAACCGCGAGTGGATGATCGGTGACAAACTTACGGGTCAGTAGTTGTGAGCAGTTGGTCTAGCAGTGTCAAGAAAAGGGTTCCCTCAGCACCCAGGTGAAACAGGGTGTCAAGCAAGATATCTCCCAATGCCCCCGGTTGAATTCGAGGGGCCATGGATTTGAACGAAAGAAAGGAAAGGAAGTTAAGTTTTTATAGCGGACCAAGAGACGTGATGATATAAAGGGGACAACGAGGCGCTGTTACTTATTCCCCGTGACCGCCATGAACCAACTACTGACTGTTACTTAGTAGACCAACATGCGTTGCCGTATGTAGGGCAGATCACGGCAACAACCATTCCATTACATCATGGTGACTCTGTGACTCGGATCAAGTGGTATACAGCGAGATATATTCAGATCGGTACTTTGAACATGACATTCGACAGCAAGTAGTTATGGATTCTATGGCCAAACCACAATGTACAGTGCTCAGAGAACCGGAAAAAAAAAAAGGGGGGGGGTTATGAATTCTTATATATAATATATCTAATATATCTTAGTTCAGCTACAGAGTAATAAGATGGGCCGAACCCACTGCAGCATCACTCGGAATGCCCTCTATGACCTAGGGCTACTGTCTATTCGCCAATGTCGGGTGACTCGGTTAATCAGCCATCGCTGTTGTGTTAATGTACAATCTGGGCGTGTGGCTTTGCTCGTAATACGCGGCCACTTTCTTCTGGCCTCGGCGATATCAAGTAATAGATAGATATCAGGCCAATCAGTCCCACTTGCAGGAGCCTTTTACAGCAAGGATGGACCGTTGACGCTGTGAGAACCCTCCTTCTGCTTCGCAGAGTCGAGGACCAACTCACTTTGCTTAACAAAGCGTTTCAAGACCATGTGTCCGTAGCTTAGGCGCTCTCAATACAGATGGAAACCCCAAACGCAAACATTAGACAGGTGAGTCTACTGTGGAACGAGATCGAGAGAAAAAATATATTTCATATATTCACCATTTTATTGTATTCTTCAATCGCACATAGTCCAACAGAGAACCTCACGCAGCAGCAACAGCAGCAACAGCAGCAACAGACTCGCGATAGATGCCCTCGCCACCCATACGATCATACCACGCCTTGCCCTCCGTCGTAGGGGCGATATATCCAGCACGGATGGTGAAATCACCAAATCGTTCTTCAGGCAGGCGTTCCTTCGCATAGCGTTCGATCATGGGTCGGAGAATTGCAAGAATTTCGGGCTCGGTAACAGATTCTATGTGGCGAGGACATTTTGTAATGAGTCAACACTCGACGGGAAGAGGGGGGAAGAGGTGCATACCGCGATAAATCTTGTTAAGACGTTGGCCATAGTAACCACCGCCAAGAAGCATAGAGTAAGTCCCCGGTGCTTTACCGACGAAAGCAACCTCTGATGTTGTCATCAGAATCTTTGAGGAATAAAACGGAAAGTTAGAAGGCATACCTGCGACGTAAGGGCGCGCACATCCGTTGGGGCAACCCGTCATACGCATGACGATCGAGTCGTTCCTCAAACCATTCTCCTCGCAGAGCTTCTCGACCTTGTCAATTAACAACGGGAGGTACTAGCCACAGGAATCAGCATCGCAGAGTCAGACCTAACACAATGAACTCACCCTCTCCGACTCGGCCATCGCCAAACCGCAAGTGGGGAATGCAACACAAGCAGAAGAGCTCAACCTCAACCCAGTATAATCCAGGTTATCCAGTTTGTACTTCGCTAACAGATTCTTGATGATATCCAAATCCTCTGGCGGGATATCCGATATCATCAAATGCTGATTTGCAGTAAGCCTAAACGCGCCCCTGTGAACCTTGGCAATCTCGCGTAGGCCAGTCTTGAATTCGCGTCCAGGTTCATCTTGCACCCGGCCGTTCTCGATAAACATAAGGAAATGGTGTTTACCATCTTCACCGACGTGCCAACCGAAATCATCGATGTTGCGGTCGAAGGTGAATGGTCGGGAGGGTTCAAGGCGGTAACCGAGGAGTTTTTCCACTTCGGCCTTGTAAACGTCAAGGCCCATGCGATCTATGGTGTACTTCAGGCGGGCGTTCTTACGACTGGGTGCATCCATGAGTCTCATTACACGGAGAAATATGGATGTGTACTCACTCGGCGCGGTTACCGTTGTCTCTCTGTACCAACATGATCTTCTCAGCGACGTACTTGCCCTGTTCAACTGTGCAGAAGCCAATAATGCTTCCAGTACGAGGGTAGGTCTTCTTGTTTCCATGGGTAACACCCATACCACCACCGATGGCGACGTTAAAGCCCTCCAACTCGCCGTCTTTGTTAACAATGGCGATGAAGCCGACATCGTTGGCGAAAACATCAGTGTCGTTGGTGGGGGGAACTGCGACGGCAATCTTAAACTGCAAAGAACGTCAGATTCTGTCTAGTGGTGCTGAAGGATACAACGAACTTTGCGAGGCAAGTAGAATTCGCCATAAAGGGGCTCGAAGTCCTTCAATGCTTCGCCAGCGACGAGCTTCTTGTCGAGCCAGATCTCGTGGTAAGCAGTGGTGCGGGGGATGAGATGGTTGCTGACGTCTTTGGCGAACTCGTACACCTGAGCGTGGAGCTTGGACATGGTAGGGACCGAAGAGCAAATGACATTTCTAGAAGATCGGTCAATACTAAAATCCATGCTGGGCAACCCCGTAAACTCACCTGTTGACATCACCACAAGCAGCGAGTGTATCCAACAACACACGGTTAATATCCTGAATCGCAGGCTTCAGATGCCTCTTGATAACACCGTGGAACTGGAATGTCTGGCGCGTAGTGATTTTAAATGTTCCCGAGCCGTGTTCATCCGCAATCTGATCCATCTGCAACCATTGTTTAGGGTTACAGACGCCACCCGGCATGCGGACACGGATCATGAAGCTATAAGCCGGCTCGACACCTTGTGCTTGTCGTTCGTCGCGAATATCACGGTCATCCTGTTGATAGATACCGTGGAACTTGGTCAATTGGGTGTCACTGGGCGCGAGGGCACCAGTGCTGAAGTCTTCCAGACCTTCAGTGATGGTTCCACGGAGGTATCCAGAAGCGGCCTTGATGTGTTCGTTGGTGATAGGCTCGGGTTCAGCCTCAGTAACTTCAATGGAGTCCACGCCAAGGGCCTTCCATAGAAGAGGCTCCCAGATCTTGTAACCGGTTTCAGCACCATCTGCATCCTGATCATCGCCAAGACCAAGGTTCGCAATACGCTCACCACCGAGTTTCTCCAAGCGAGCATCAAGATCCTTCGAGGGTTTGTTGTAGTAGTGGGCGTCTTCAGGACGAGGCCAGTAGTGGCTATCGCCCATACCGAAGACGGAGAACTTGAGCTTGTTGAAGATTTTATCGCCGCGGGTGGCGGCTGCGTTCAAAGCCTTGAAGAAGGTGCGGCCATTTTGGGGAGGCTCGCCTTGACCTGCGGTTGAGGTGACGAACACGACGTATTCTTCCTCCGCGAGGGTTTCGAGAGGGACAGAGTCCATGGTAGCAATGGTTGTAGAAAGGCCGCGAGCCTTTGCTCTCCCAGCCAAGCGCTTGGCCTTCTTCTCTGCAGCACCTCCATCCGAAGCATACAAGATAAGTAGGGGGGAAGCATCAATAGAGGAGAGGAGGTCGTTGTAAGATTGCTGTGCGCGTTGTTTCCTAGCTTCCTTAACGGTGTCACCAAGGTTGCTGACGAGTTCAGTTGCAATCTGAGGAGCCGAACGAACGAGTTGGGAAAGGTGGTTCTGACGGTCGAGGAATTGCCTGAGGTCGTTCTTGATCGCATCGGAATCCAAAGAAAAGGGTTCCTTGCCCTCACGTTCTTTGCTAGGATCCCAACGATAGAGAGGCCAGTAGCCAGCGTCAACAGCCAACTTGGTCTCCTTCAATACTTCAAGTGCGGGGGAGTCCTCGGAACGATGAGGAAGGTAAGCCAAAACGACACTGGGTCCATTAAACCTGTCAGCCTCCATGAACGACTGTAAAACTTGCGAATATGAGGAGAACACAGCCGTGCTTGCAACATAGACATCCCCGTGGTTCATGGCATAGAGTCCAACATCGTGCTTCCTGCGGTGAGGGTCAGCAGTGTTACGGGTGGTATACGGCAAAGTGTCGATGATGAGGATGTTGACGTTGAGCCCGGAGGCGACGGCGTGATGAAGACCCGAGGCACCAAGATCATACGACCATGCGTCCGAACCAATAATCCATCTGGAAACAGCAGGGAGATGGGATTGGAGTGATAGTATCTTGGCGGCAGCAGGATGATCAACAGGGGAGGACTCTAAGGAAGTGATGATTTCCCGTGCAAGCTTCTTGCTCTTAGTACCGTCGTCCTTGGAAAGGAGCCACCTACTCAAAAGAGTATGGAGATCTGAGCTAAGGCTATCACTTCGAATGAGTCCTTCAACGGCAGTTATAAGCTCGGTGCGCTCGTCAACTTGAGCGCGGATACGCCCTAGAGCAAACTCGGGAGTGGTAGCAATTTGACCCTGACTAGCAACCAACGAGGGTGAGTTGGCCACTTCTAACCGATCACCGAACACATGGGAGAGAATTTTGGTATAGGCCGATTCATATTTGGGTGTAACCGGTAAGGAAGTGACAGACGAAGTGGAAGGAAGGGAACCGAGCTGAAGGCGAGACGAAGGTGGAGAGGGCTCGATGAGTTTGAGTATATCAGGGAGAGTGACCTCGCTAATGTCACCGAGAACGCCACTAAGGACAGTAGGTCTGTGTTCGGCGTCTCGATGTTGAAGAGCACCAACAACTTCGAGGTACAGAGGCGTCCATTTCGTGGCCCATCGATGGACTTGTTCGAGGACGACGACCTGCTGGACGGAAGCAGGAATGACACTTAGAAGTCGAGATCGGGGGATGGGGTTGAGCAGGCTAAGGGCGACGAAAGAAACACCTTCAACTGGGATAGATATTTCATGTCGTCCAACGGTGAATATAACTGTCTGCGGTTCAGAGGGACCACGAACAACGAAGTCGCGCAAAGGACGTCGGACCTGGCTAAGAGTCTCTGCCGCCACGGCTTGGTAAGCCTTGAAGAGTACGGTCACAGCTGGATCATCAATGACAACCTGATCATTGAGTCCGTTAATAGTGTCACCCGCCAAAGTCACATGTCCACCGGTCGAAGAAGGGGATGCGGGATGCCTGCCGGCCAGGATAAACGGAAGAACCTTGTCCTCTGGGAGTACATCTAATGATTCGTCATTATGGGAACTGTAGAATGCGTGAACGACGGCCTTCCGCTCTAGCCGGGCTAAACGAGCTGCCAACAGAGCGTTGTCGTGCGCTTGTTGGGCAGTCGAGGAAAGGAGGAAATACGGAACGGCGGACCGGAGAAGGAAAGCGTCAGAAAGATCATCGTGAACGGCAAGGTGAAGAACGACGGGCCGGGAAGAGAGCTCTGCAAGGTGGAGGACGAGTCGGGTAAAAACCTGGGAATTTGAGGTTGCAGTGAAACTTGTGAGGTTGGAGGAGTTGCGGAGGATCGTCGAGCCGGGGTCGGCTCCAAAGGGGGCGGGAACTACATGAGGGACATTGGTTGAGGATCCTGCAAGAGAAGTATATTGCTGAGCGAATGCGGAAGTCGCGGGGAATGGGGGTTGGGAATCGACTACGATGTCAGAAGTCAAGTAGGCAATACGAGCGACAGCAGCCAATGCCTGATCAATCGCCATTTTGGCCTGTATCACCAGTCAGGATTTTTCTGAAGAAAATAAAATAAAAAAGTGCGCACCAAAGAATGACAGTGAGAGTGGGCTCGAGCAGGAAGACAAAGGAAAGAACATAGATACGGTAATAAAGTCCATGAGCAAGTGATTCGTCCGGAGCACCTCATCCATTTGCAAGTGTTTGCAATCACTAATTCCGAATTCTAAAAAAAAAACATTATCTAATCAGAGCCCAATCGTTGAACTCTATTCCACTTCGGTGAATTCACTTGCCTCACGTATGGGGCGTGTACAGTCCGCCCCCTACCGCAAGGTGTTATACCATGAACCCCTACTCCGTAGTCAGACCTATCTCCCCACCCAATCATGTCCTCTCAAAACCATAATTACCCGGAGGCTATTACTCAGGTTTTTCTGGATATACGGTCACACTTGGGTGCTGGAACACCCTCATATGTCCAATTTTTGACGTCGATGAACCAGTTCCTCTCAAACTATGGCGAACCGTGAGTAGCATTACTCCTTGCTTGTTGTCGTTAACCCACGTACGGGTCCCTTCCGTAGTTGCGACCATGTCGATCATGCTATCCTTAATCTCGCCAAGCTCCTAAAGACACACCCGACCGCGTTCTACAAACTCAATCAGATATTTCATCCCCACGCGCGCGTCGAATTCGATATCCGACAGTCCCCAATAACCAGTTTTGTCCTCAAAACCTCCGACTCTTCGCGGATCATGCTTCTTGACCCTTGTCACTACCGGCTTCCCTTTCATAACCTATCCACGGCTCAGCTTCGAGACATACTCATACATCGCAGATCCGCAAATTGCACATATGATAGTCTACACACTGTTGCAGACCCCGCGCTTCAAGACTGTTTGGCTCAACTCGCCCAAGATGTAGGTACCCGTTATTGACCATAATGCGTGACCAGCGCTCATCTCTGGTTTCCCAGTTATTGGATGACACCGTCGCTTCGAAACTTTGTCGTAAAGAAGCTTTGACACTCCTTAGACGCCCTACTGGAGTTCCACCTTCCCTTCTTCTCCACGGACTGATCCAGCTCGACGTATTCACTTATACCTTCTGTTCGGTATGTTGCCGGAAGGTATACGTCCGACACGTACTGATATTCAATCAGGATTTGTACGAAGGCACCCTTGGTGGCATGAAGGTGGTCATTAAGAAGCCTCGAGCCTGCAAGATTGAGAATTCGGAGGTACGAAAAGACCGAAAATCGCCCCAAAATTTCTCTCAACCACACCTGATAGATCATTCGCGAGATCATTTTATGTCGTCAAATCCGACACCCAAACGTTCTGCCATTCCTCGGTGTCAACTTTGACGGACAAAACCGACTGTATGGCCTTGTAACACCCTTGATGAAGAACGGGAATGTCATCGAGTTTTTGAAACAGCACCCAGGAATTGATCGCCTAATCCCTGTGAGTCTATTGCGGTAAATGCGTACTTCAAACTCCGGCTCATCGCTCCGAGCGAAGATGTGGCAGATAACTAAGGGCTTAGAATTCCTCCATAACTATGATCCTCCCGTTGCCCACCGTGACATCAAGGGTGCTAATGTACTCGTCGATGACAACTTCGTCTGTTGTCTCTCGGATTTTGGATTATCCTCGATTCCTGAACTTTCCCAACGATCTCGGGACCGGGTGGTCGGTACACTTTGCTGGATGGCACCCGAGATCTTGCTGCCGCCTCCAGAACGAGTTGATCTATTTAAAGTGGATGTCTTTGCACTGGGTATTACGTTTATCGAGGTAAGGACGACCACGGTCTTAGTCGAAAATGGGCTGATTAAGTGGGAGGCTAGATTTATGCCGGAAAGCCACCTTCAGTAGTCAATGAACTCGTTGCCAGATACAATGCCAAGATCTTGTCGAAGGAAGACCCATCGCTTGCCCTAGCGCGTGCTTATTCATTACCGCCGTACCTCTATGAACTCCTTTCACGAATGTTGGACCATAACCCCTCCAAACGCCCTTCCACTCGCATCTGCTGCCAGGCCCTTGAAGATAATTTTGTTTTCCCCAGAACTATCGAGATTGATGGAGACGACCAGGAGTCATGTTATAAATCCGAAGCCGTGGGCCACGACGATGATCTCGCTAAGTCCATAGCACAACAATGGGTGCGAAAGGAGCAAGAGAGCAGATCGATCACGGTGCGTCATTTCAAAATTCGATGGCTATCCAACATCTAAAACGATGTCAGGTGACTGAATCCAAGTGTGTACAACCGCACAGGATCAGCGTTCCACGCTCCCGAGCCGACTCGCTATCTAGCCATGATCGATCCTCAAGCCGGGTTGACCTCTTGCGAAGAACAGCGACTCGCTTTGCTCGCCCGACGTCAGCGCTATCTGGATATGAAAGTGCTCACGGTCTACCTACCCCTTTTTTAGATTATTCCCGTTCCTCTCCAGCTGTGGCAATGGCATTACCCAGCCGAAAATCCCAACTTCCGACGCCGCCCAAATCTACCACTCCAAATCCCCTTACACGACCGGATACTCCTCGCTTTATAACGAAACCTCCACAACCCAGGGCAACATGCCCAGCACCAACGTTACTTACGCAAGGTCAACCTAGAGAACGGACGCCCTTGACCATTCCACGAACAACTCCACATCAGCTTGCTACTACTGCCACCCTATCTCAATTCGCTCACTGCGATTCAGAAGATCCCCCTGCCTCGCCTTCGTCTCCGAGTGCGTCGAAACGAAGTCACTGGTCCTTTTCTGGTGACGAGGGTGACGATGAGCGCGAGAACATAGCACCCTCTTTGGCACAGAAATTCTGTGAAGGACAAAGGATGAAGGACTTGCGTAGTCCTTCTCCATCCAAGAGACGCAGGCATGATTCCTGTTGCCCCTCTCCAATTGGGATATCTAGTCGTGTTATCGAGTCTGGCACTTCGTCTCACTAGACGGAAATTCCTTGGATTTGTCATCCTTCGCTTTTCTTTGTGCGTCGGCTCCGCTTGTTTATTTTATCTGTTACATAGGCATTCGGCCTTTGCTCTCTTGATGAACATTCCCACTTGCGCCACCTTGTTCGTTCTTTGCACAAGTGCCTGGGTATGTATTCCGCACCGACGTATAAATCGGAGAGCCGAGTGACGCCAGCACATATGTGACCCAGGGAGGATATTGTAAGACGAAAGACGATTTCGGAACACCCGACCCTTCTCCTTTGTTACTGCTGACGAGACAGCAGTAGCAGCGGGCGCTACGTACGTGGCGCCAACTCTTCTGGGTGTTTTCTTCTGTTTGTCCTAGGACCATGCGGCATCCACGCTCCTTGCCTCATGTCAGAACGTATAAACCAGTAACTCCTGCGATATCTCACCATATTATGGCTCCATCCCGTCTCTGTCCTTCATCTTATCATGGCTTCCCAAGTTAGTCGTCCTCCGGAGGTTTTTAGTCAGGTGTTCAGAAATGTGCAATACCACTTTGATTGCCGTCCATGCTTGTACTCGCAGCTTTTGACATTGGTTGAGGAATTTCTCTTGATCAACGACTCGTGCGTGCCGTCACTGATGCCGTTCTATGCTCCCGGCTCACCGTCCTTCCCCAGTTATCACATAGAACAAACTATTACGAGAATCGCGGAGCTCCTGAAAACCCTACCTGCCGTGTTCTACCAGCTCAACCCTCTCTTCCATCCCCATGCCCGTGTTGAGTTTGACATTCGATATTCTCCTATCAATGGTTTTGTCCTAAAAACCCAAACTACCTCACGGGTTGTGGTACTACATTCTCCCTGTGATCTTCCTCTATTGCGTAACCTGTCCGCTGGTCAATTCGGAGCCATACTCAGCAGCCGTGTTGCTGGAGATAGGGACTACGATGATTTACATGGAGTTACAAACCCTGCGCTCCAAGCTTGCCTGGCGCAGCTTGCTCAAGATGTAACGATCCTGACTTATCCCTGTCGTTCTTTGCTCACTTCGGTGTTCCAGTTAATAGATGATCCCGGAACATCAAGACTGTGCCGGGAACAAGCTTTAAAGTTCTTGAGGCGCCCTGCGGGCGTGCCGCCTTCACTCCTTCTGTATGACCTCAAGGAACATGGTGTATTCACTTATACTTCGCTTTCGGTGAGCTTGCTCGAGTTTATATTGTGGAAGTGCCATGAACCCCTGTTAGGATCTGTACAAAGGCACACTCGACGATCTCAAAGTGATTATAAAGAAACCTCGAATCCGTAAAGACTTGCTTGACAACTCAGAGGTAAACCACCAATATGACAATCGCCTAAAAACCTTGTTCAGTGATATCTGGCAGATTATCCGGGAGATCATTCTATGCCGTCAACTCCAACATCCCTACATACTACCTTTCCTCGGCGTCAGCTTCGACGAACAAAATCATTTATATGGTCTCGTAACCCCGTTCATGAAGAATGGGAACGTCGTGGAGTTTCTGAGGCTTCATCCAGACTTAAACCGCCTGACTCCTGTAAGTTCTATACAACGAATCAATATCCAGGATCCCGACTCATGACTATAAAGATATGGCAGGTCACGAAGGGCTTGGAGTTCTTGCACAATTTCAGTCCCGGAGTTGCTCACCGTGATATCAAGAGCGGCAATATCCTTATCGATGACGAATATTTCTGTCGTCTCTCAGACTTTGGACTCTCATCTATTCCCGATGTCTCCCAGAGGTCCCGAGACCAAGCGCCTGGGACATTTTTATGGATGGCTCCGGAAGTTCTGCTGCAACGTGAACGGGTGGATTGGTTCAAAGCTGATGTCTTTTCTCTAGGTATCACAATACTTGAGGTGCGTGGCCTGTCGTTCGCGTAGAAACAAAGCTAAGGAAAGGACAGATCTGCACTGGGAACCCACCGGCTCGTTTTGCACAGGGCTTAAAGCCGCGCCTCCCTCCGACGTGCCCGTTTTCATTCCCACCTTTTCTCTGCGAACTTGTGTCTATGATGTTGAATGATGATCCAGACAAACGTCCCTCGATCCGCCTAGTTTGCCAAGCTCTTGAAGACAACCTAATATTCCCCAAGGAGATGAACGCCGAAGCGAAGGTCCAAGAGTCGAATGCCAGGAGCCAAGACATGTGTGCAGAAGGCATGTCTGCGCGGCAAGTAGCGCAAGAATGGGTGCTGAACGAGCGGGAACGTGAGAAGGTGTACAAGAAAGTTGTGAGCAACTTTGAAGTTCTTCTGTCTCATCCGAGCCTTAAAATGTGATTAGCAGGGTGCCCCAAGAACCACCGCACTGCGACCTGGATTACCATGCTCGACAGGGGCTTCGCGAACGGGGGCGAACTCCGCGCTGGTCTACCGTGACCTACCTTCCAGTCTCCTGCGTAGAGCAGCGCGGCGAGCTACGACGAGTCGCGCTACTCGTGCTATGTCGCCACTGTCCGAACTGGAGATTTGTCGTGGTCTGCCAACACCAGTTACCGATGTTTCCTCGCCAAACACCGTTACTATATCGTTACCGGACCAGGCGGCACCCCACCCCACAAGGACACCTGAGAAAGCACGCATCGCGAGCCTTCCAACTCCACTGCATACGCCTCGCAGCGTTTCAACAATCATACAACCCCGTCCAACACAACTACGACCTACGCAACTTTCTGATAATTTCACCCCGGAAACTTGATGTCCTCAAGTACTCAGCTCGGGGTAGCTCTTATTCTACCAGCTGCGCTCTCTTAATTGAGATGGATATTATCGCAGAGATTCCGTGAAGGTAATGCAACCTTCGCTCTCATGCCCCATCTCCTTTCGGTCTTCTTCGGCTTTGTGCCTTAGCGCACCGGGTCCCCTTCATTCTCTTTCGTATATATATCGTATATCAACGTGATTGGTCACGTTAATCATCCCTCTATGCACTTCGTAGTGCTGTACCTTTATCCTTACGTTGAATGTTTTAATATAAGGTGTATTTTCTCGGTATCGAGGGACTTGAAGTCTCGAGCTATTACCCTGGTGCTCGCAACTGCAATAACGGGAAACCAATGTGTCTTATTGTGGCTTCCTGCGCCCCGGTCTTCTTCTTGGGTGCTCTTTGCTCTGGAGGACCGATTGAGTACCCAGTCTCAGAAGACTTTGACACGTGGGTAGTACACTGGTGCAAAGGTCTCGAACGACTCGACTTCGTGTCCAGCCACGGACCGACGGCCTGAAATCAATGAGTTGTATGTTCGTTCGCATGTCAAGAGTGGTTGCATTCACTCTTTGCCACCTTGGTCGTCAGCCTCTGCGCGGAGTGGCGGGCCTGACTAACTGTCAGAGGCTGAGAGGATGAAGCTTGCGGCACTGGGAAGATATCTCTTTACACATTATTCGCGGTAGGAAACTTGGGGTACGTGCCGTTTGAGAAAATTGTGTGTTATTCGGGAACGCTTGAAACTTTCCCAAGTGGGAGAAGTCAATGGACATGGGCCTGACACGGGCTCCAGTTGGTTCACTGTCCGTGTGGCGTGCTCGAATATGGATGTCCGTGATTGCAGGATCTGGATTATACAGTTGTGCTGATCGGTCCCGAAGAACATCTTGGATAGCGGTTAGACTCGGGGGCTGAAAGCAGATTTGGAATGTGGCTGAAACGGCTCCTCTACATTCGGGAAAGGGTGGAGGGAGTCCGGACCTTGCTTTACATACATACGGTGGCGCATTTGCCTCCGACGTGAATGTTGGATGTTGCGCGTTGATTCATCCATGACGTGACGACTCTGACGGTGTCGGGTTACCACCGCTCCAAGGCGAGAGAACCTCGGGCATCCGTTCCTCCCAGACCGTGTCGATAGACTCCCGAGCGGTTGGCCGCTGCATCAGTGCAGGATATTCAAAACCAGCAGCTTTCCGACAGCCTAGTCGTTCTTGCAAGAATTGACGGGTTGTGTGTCGTCAGCAGACGCCAAGGAGCTTCAAAAAGAGGACTCATACTGCGTGGGCTATGATGAGTCGGGTGCTTCTAGATCCTTGCCAAATGTCTTGCATTGAGTTTTGTCGGGTTATCCAGTTTGTGCATACTGAGAAGCCGCAGCCCGTCACAAATTCTCTTCATTATATATCAATATTCGCTATACTCCGCAATACTAAACAGTGAAGGTGGGTTTTGGGGCCGTCACCCTTCAGTACTTCAGTTCCAGACACACCCCAAGGCTCCGAAGGCTGGATTGATTCCAAGGTGGCACCGGTGCAGGCGAGATCCTTGAGGTTTAACGCAACTCAGGACTTTATACCGAGCCTGACACAACATGAACAAACTCAGATGAGTCCACGGACACCTGCGTAAGTCCAGAAAGCATAGAATACACTCGAATCCCAACCAGTCCATAGGAATCCAATCTATCTTTCTCGGGGAAACCTTGTACCATGCGTCAAATTCGTAACTATGGCAACGAATGCCGCGAACGCGATGGATAGGCCCTGGAAGGCAGCGGCAGCAGGAGCTCAGGCTAGAAAGTTTAATCGTTAGACAAGCATCAGGATAAGGATTTACAGTATCGTACCTTCGATACAGGAGTTCCTGTCTTGGCCGTTGTGGTTTGACTCATTCGCTCCATGGTACCTCTGCTGTACCCCAACCTGGGCTTGATACTAGAAGCCGTGGCAAATTCGATTGACTTTGCAAAGGACGGCTCAATGCTGCCAAGTGTTTCTCTAAACTTGCGGCGGGCATTCAAGCTATTCAGTGATACCAGGATTGAATAAGTACATTGCGAGAAGAAAAGTGAAGGGTTCCCTAACTTGAGGAGCACCGCCATTGTGTATGTCCGCCCTGAGGAGAAATGCATAGCCTTCCACGACGTAGTGAGTACTCAGTGTGCCATGGGGGCCAGCCAAGCCATGTACATACGAGGAATATCCAGGAGCGAGGAGCAACCACAGCCTGACGAGAACTTGAGCATACCTGACCAGGACCACCACTGTAATTTCAACTCACGGCGATTAGGCATCCGAGAACGAGGAGACTTGGAAGATGCAATTAGTATACGTTGACGAATTGAGTAAGTACGCCAGTGCTCACCTTGTTAGCAAGCTCGTTGCCACTGTGTATCGAATAACTTGGCCAACCAGCGTACTTGTCACCCTACCGTTCGGAATAACATGAATAAGTAGTCTGGGATACAACGCGTAGCGGAAATGAGCATGACTCACTTCATCTCACGAGTTCCTTTACTTCTCTTTAGTATATAATAACAGAGAAGACCAGCGATCATGAAGTCGCCTTCGGAACGGATGAAAACTTATACTTGGTGATAGTTGGAGAATCGAGGAACTCACTGACAGCTCCAGCCGTAAACATAGGTACTACCCCAGCCGCAAACTTGATAGATTGCACGATCTTCCCGAACGTGGTTAAGATGAGGCTGAACGTAGTAAGGATGCTCAGAAGGACTGGAAGTACGATATATAGGTTTCTTTCGCTAAAGATCCAAATTCTAATGGAGACGCAATGAGTACAGTTCACCAGAGCATATAAAGTCTACTCACCTGTACAGGAAAAACAACTGAGAAAGCATGGTAGACAAGGCAAGAAGAAGTAGGTGACAGTCAAGCGGAACTATCATCATGCCTAGCAAAGGGCCAGCGTCACCCCAACTAAGGACAAGATAGAAATACACCGAATACGCAATGAGCGCAAGGTGTGACATGTCGAGAATCCTAGTCATATTCTTCTCAGTTCTACCTCACCTTGGTCTAGTCGTGGCTACGCACCATAGAAAAGCAACGAAAATCTTAGTCCGTCGAGGATCATCCGGAAAATTCGAATAATAATGATACAGCTGAACACTAAGAATGCCTTGAATGCTGTAATGACAATTTTGAGTACGACGAATGCAGCGAATTGAGGTGATACTCACAATGTTGCAATTATAACTGAAATCGACGGAGTATCAATGTCACCACGTTAAAACAATAGAAACAAGCACTCACGCCCTACGAATAAGGCCCCGTACGTTGGCCCGAAGTAGGGAGGGGCTGAAAGCGCCATAGGTCATAAGAGGGATCCTAAGGAGGTCTCGAAGGGCCTCCCATATATATATGCTTACAACCACTCAACCCACTTGTCGGTGGTGAACCTGAGATTGAATTGCTTGTTTGATCACCTTCCCATCTATAAGAAATACGGCATATTCTAGTGGAAGGCTCACTCACTCTCACTTACTCCAGGGATGCACAATTTCCCCACATCTCCACAACCCTCCACGTTAAGTGATGTCGAGGAACTATATACAGAATTTCCTCATGCCTATAGAGACCAACCGTTGTCGCCCATGAAGTGGAAACATCGAAGCAGCGATTGAGGAGTTTTTACCAGGGGTGTGGTTGCGAGAGAACATGGCAAAGCAATACAAAAATAGGATGGACAGCGACCACGGCTGCCAGGATGACAGGATCACTCTTGGCGGACTTTTCAGATTAGCCATGACAAGCTTCCCTCCCTGGACGCTGAAGAGGCGAAACTTAATCAGTTACGGATGAGATGTTTACTAAAAATCCTCCGAGCGCACTTATGGCATGGATACTTAGGGTTTGAATAGTTGCAAAAGGGTTTCTTGCACATATGACTTCAGGTGGCGGCGGCTATGCCTTTAAACGAAATGCCCTCCACGCGATTTTTCTTCGGGATCCTTATTCAGCAAATCTCGACCATTTTCATTCCGGATTACGGGCTTTTGCGGGCTGGTCCTGAGCGTGTCATAACGTGTCGACGAATAAAGTAACTCGGTGCTGAAGTGGGTTGCTGTCGGGATGCATGCCGTAAACCCGCCCCTACTAGGCCAACTCGGCCATCGGCTTTTTCTCACCCACCGCTTAACACTCCGGTCGTACAGCGAGTCTATGGAAACATGACTAGCGTGCCGCGACGAGCGTCGCAGATTACATTCCAGGTCGATCACCGCATATTCACACTTTGGTGAATACTATACAAGCTATATCGACAATTGATCGCAATACTGGGGCCAGGTGCGTACAATGTTGAACGTTACATGCGGTAAGAACACATCCACGGATGAAACAATGCCTATACAAAAACTCTAGAGTGGCTTCAGGTTCAATTATAGTCTGCATTATGAACGGTGCTGTAGGAGATGCCGTAGGACAACCATCAGTAAGCAACAACTTCAGGACAATATGACGGCGGTTGCGCACCCTAGCCCAAGAATGGTCACGTCCCCGATCCCCGAGTTCCAGCTGGATGGATGACGCAAGCGGTGAATATCACTTATTGTCCGAATGACAAGCAATGGGGTATACAATATGTCCACCGATGTTTGAGCAGTCGTGGAAAGGCATTTACAACGTCGTCTTATTTGCGTCATCCTCTTCAGGTTCCTCTTCATCTGGCGGATTCAGCTGACTGGCAACAGTCATGAATCTAGAAGCACACGGCATACCCGACACATGAGCAAAATCGGTCACGAGGGAGGCGGTGAAATGTACTTACTTGGCGGCGTCCAGTCCGGCAAATGTACGCATCGCGTGTAAATCGACCTGAAGCATCTCGCATAGGTCGGCTGTCTGGCTTATCGCACGAGACATCCGGTTAAGACCTGCTGCGAGTTGGGCATAGAGCTTTTCCTTAGTTTGCACTGCGCTTGTTGGTATTGCTGAGGACATTATTACGTTGGTTGCTGGACAGGCGCAGTAACAGGAACTCAATCGAGAGGAGTGACTGTGGCGGAACAGATATCACAAGAAAACGTCACATCGCATCGTCACGCAGGCAGCCGTGGCGCTCTTGGCACTGGCAGGCTGAATTGTCTGAATTCGTTCGTAAATCGTTCCTGTCTTCGGAGGCAACTCGAAGCCGCCCATCTGCTATTTCTCGCTGATCGCCTCAGAACAATACTCTTAGGATAATATTGGACTTGCGCTGAACCAAAAGATACCCTTGATGACACCAGAAGGAAATGTGTGGCTGACGGCGCTTGCACAGCGGCAAACAAATCGGTGGCATGATCATGGTGATTCCTGCGAGTGCAGAAGCTATCGATTTTGAGAGGACTCGCAACAAACCCTCGGTATGTTCGTAGTAGTAAAGTTTGATTGGGCGGGTGGGCGCACTCCGCTACGTCATTACCCGTACCTTTGTGATCATAAGGGCGAAGAAGTCGGTCTCTGCCCTTGTGCCTTCCCTGCCTGGATTATGATGAGGAAATGGAAAGTTATATGGAGCGGTCGAGCCTGGTGTCCTAATTGTCAAAAAGTCCAGGGCTCGCCTGGCCTGAGGACCCGGGTCCGCATGTGAGTTTCATGCTGAGAGGAACTTGGCGGAGAATGCAGACCCTGGTAATGTAATGTGGTATAAGCTGGTATAGGGGTCAGTTTGAGCTTCACGCTGGTCTGGTTGAAGTGTCAAAGAAGCGTTTGGGTCGCAGATTTTATAAATACTCAAGGTAACGCCTCATTACCTCCGTGTGTGCGGAAGGGAGTAGAGTTGCTGCGAGGATTACTTGAGAGTAACTACTCGTTCGAAAATACGGTGCACACCGCCGCCTGGAGACCTCCACTGTGCGTACTTCCATAGCATCCGCAGTAGGTCGAGATCTTCACAAAACCGGATTCTTGAGCAACTACAGGGTGCATTCAGAATGAAAGCCACGCCATGACCACATCAGTATCGATCGGTGTCAATCGCGTATCATAAAATCCGTGTGTAGTCTCGCGACTTGAGGTGTTCTCGCGTATCCCGAGGTGGAGCAGAGAATTCGATACCGCTACTGTTATCATGATGAGGCCGGACGCAGAACAAGGATGGTTCGTCTGTCGTTTGAGCGTGGGCTCGATGCTGAGCGATTTTTCTAAGTGATTGGAAAGATCGATCAATGAACTACGCAGCGAGGTTCTCGCTCTTCGGACCACAAGTAGCAGTACTAGATAGAACCCTGTAGAACCATACAAGAGATGTGACATGAGGCACGTTTGTTAATGTATGCCAACTTGCCGAGAAAAATCGAATTCTGGATCAGCGTTCTAGATGACGGTTATAGACGCTTCGGACATATGGAACCACGGGTGTGAGTTTTCGGTCACACGATCCCAGATATTTTGGTAGTGTGCGCAATATGAGGAGTTTTCAGTAATGCCAGCGTGCTCTGCAGGTGGTATGGCGGATCCGAACCGATAAACAGGTACCGAGGCTAATTGAACTTGGACATTTGACCTTTTGGTTTCGGTGAAAGGATGGTGTTTGTGTCTCTAGCGTGGGGAGCGTATGTAGGATTGTGGTAACCCGATGGCGTGGGTCTTAAAAATAGGAGCAATGGAAGAGGGATTCGTGTCTAGGCGCGAAGTACGAAATTGTCGCCGTGGAGGCGGTGGAGGCGGTTTATGGGAACAAAGGAACATTTGGACGCGTAATGCGTGTCATAATGAACGCATTGTCCCAACGGTTCATCTGAGTTTGTCATGAGACACCCAAAAAGTGGAACAAACGACATTTGGCGGGTCTTGAGTGGTCAGACGACTTGAGAATATGCATAATCGGGTTCTTAATACATCTAGGGTTGGCCGTCGACAAGGCCTTGGGGAATGAATCAGTAGAAGATAGGCTGATCGATGGTATCAAGAAAAATCAGGTGGAACTAGAAAAGGATAATAAGACCCAAGGCGAAAGGCTGGGGGAGAGAGGTGGGGATGGAGGGTCACAAGACCACAACGTGTTGGTCTTAGCACACTGGCGAACGACATTGATGAAGGTTCGAAAACACGAAGTGGGGGACAATGACATGAGAAGTATCAAGTCATCAATTTGCCATTTGATCTCCTGTTTTCTTATCTGATTTTTTTCTGAGGCGCTTGGGCTTGACTGGCCATAGTTACTGAAGGCAGTGTCAATAATGTCAGGGAGACGGCAGGGTGGGTGCTGGAGTGGTTTCATGAAACTCTGAGGGGAGCTGTAGCTGGCGGGAATAGACGTCAGGTGCCTTCGCTAAATCCGATGAGCTAGCCAGCAGTGCACAAGGTCAAAATCCGGATCTGATGGGCCGGCAACATCCCCCCAACGTGATGAAATTTTATATTCCAACTCGGAATGTGCGTCGTTTGTAGCAGGTAGAAACCGTAGAGGCGGCTCTGCTGGGTCCTAACAGTGCTTTAAAGTGCTTCTGAGTGCGATGGCTGATAAGATAGGGGTATATTAGTGCTCTGAGGGAGGAAGGAGGGCGGAGTCGCCAAGGGGCGTAAATCCATTTGGGAAGGACCCTGAGAGGAAATAAACCGACGAGATTTTCCATCAAGGAGGGTCTCCTCCCATCCACAATCTCACAAGAGCTCCGTCCCAAGGCTAGGAGCCCTCTGTTCTCATCGCCATCCTGGATATTCCAACGAACCCATGTCATTGCCGGGAAAATGTCCAAAAGTCGTTTCAGCGGTGGGTATTTCTATTAAGATACACTCCATGGCCCTGCCATGCCCTCCAGCTGCATGTTTGCAACCGCATCTTATCATCACATTGTGTTCTTACTTGTGGTACTCATCCCTTTTCTTCCAGTACTTCCAAACCAACAGACTCCCGCAATGTCGCCTGCTCATCCCCATACCGTAGGCGCCGCTACAAATATCTTCAACCAGGACGACGACGAGGACGACATCTGTCCTGTCTGCGATGGAGAGTGCACCTGCGACAACAGGCCACGAGTCATCCAGCAACCCATGTCTTTGAATCAATACAGTCTTCAATTTGCTGGTTCTTGCTCATCTTCCACTATTTCGTCTGTTCCTCGTTCTCCACCCAAACCATCTCCCCCTCCTCTCAAGATCAAACTCACCGTACCTCCAAATTTGCTCGGCAACAAAAAGCATGTATCAACTTCAAACAAGTCAAAGAACAATCAAGGGACGACATCCGCCTTCGCGCCCGCCGGCGACCCACACTACAGCGCCACTCCATCCACCACGCAATCACGTCCCTCCCTTTCCAAACGCAGAGGTCGTCCCCCGAAGGCTGTCATCGCTGCTCGCGAAGCCTCCAAGATGCGAGCTGCCGCGCATCTGCGATCCCCTTCTCCTCCCCCATCACACTACCCCCAGCCTTATGTTCCCAAAAACGTGGGCAGCAGTAAGTCAGGGCCGCAAAAGAAGCGGGGCCTTAAGGCAAGCCGTGCAGGTCCCAAGCGGCGTCTTAAGCGCAAGCGGCATGCCACTACCGATGATGACGACGAGTCGTCCCTCTCTAACCTCACCGATGTTGACTACGATTGCGATGACGATGACGATGACGATGGCGAGTCCATCCAATTCCCCACCTTTGTCTCTGCATCTGCTCTTTCGTCAATGGAATCTGACAACTCATCCGATTCGTCGGATTCGTCGGATTCGGACGCTCTATCCTTTGGAAGCGATTCCGACATTGAGAAAGAGGAGGAGAATTTCATTGTTTCCCAAGTTCACGAGAAGGCTCGCCTACGTCGTGAGCTCCTCGGTGAAGATGGTCTCCGCAGCCACGACCATCATAGTGACTGGGTGATTAGGCCCAGGAAGAAGAGTGTCGGTCCCAGCGATAACGAGGTGGATGTCGACTCCGATGGGACTGACGAGGAGGAGGAAGAGGAAGAGGAAGATCTCGACGAGGACGACGAAGAGACAGATGGAAGGGGGATCGGTGCAAGTTACACTAGGCTTGTCACCGCATGGTCGGACGACGATGAATCAAGCTTCGACGCCGATATCTTCTTCGCCAACCTCACCGATTCTGACACTAATAGCGATTCCTCGTGTTCCCATCACGACGAGGCTGGCGAAGATGGCGATCATTCGGACATGGATACTGCTTCCCACACTGATACGGCCGAGCTGTTGTCGCAGAGGCAGGAGTTAGAGAACCTTCAACTTGAGGTTACCCAAGGGTGGGACGGCCAGATTGTCTTCACGAATGGTCTCAGTGATGGTCGTGGTGTCCTTGACATTGATTTCGAAGTAAAGGCTTCCCAGTTCATGGCCCAGACGAGTCCTTTGCCCACTCAGGACAGTGATGTGGAGATGTCGTCGACTAGTGTTGGCACTCCGGGTGAGGATGGTTACGAAGAGGACGCCGACGGGGGTGAAGGTGATACCACCGATGAGGAGCTCGTCGGTGAAGATGATCTACCAAATGAGCGCGCGATGCAGATGTTCAGCTTACCATTCAATGTCTCTGCTATCAATCCTCTATCTACAGTCAGTCCTGTCGTTAGTCCTGCACCCCGCCGCCGCCTGCCTTCTAATGGGAGAAGCCTCGAGTCCCCTAAGCCGGAGGACATACTTGCTGGTAGAGTGTTCTGGGATTCGGATGATCATGATCATGACGAGTTGGAGGAGCGGAGGGAAAGGAGTCGTAGCCAGGGGTCCGGTAGGGCAAGCGGTCCAAGGACTGGGCTTTTCGTGCCCGTTCAGGAAACACGTCAAGCAATTATCGATGGCACGAGAGAGGTACCCTCGCCTCATCCGAGATTCAACCGGCGTCCCGGTCGCTCAACTACCACCAGGATCAACGCGGTACGTCTTTTGAGCCTTTCTTCCTCCTCATTCAAACTCGAGTTCTCTGATTGAGCCACTTTCACCTTTCCCCTCAACCCCACACCTATGGTTGTGTATGTGTACTGACCTAACTCCTTTTGGTGTTTGTTATTTTTAGGTCGAGCGTATGCTGAGAAAACACTTGCTCAACAACTCAAGGTCAACGCCAACGTTTGCAACGGCTTCCGAACTGTTGTCGCCATTGCAGCTTTTGTCCTCAGATAATGATTTCGGATCGCCTTCACCTTCATTACCTCTCTCCGCGCTCACAGAGGAGCCTGAACCCCTCGCCGAATCCATCGATCTTGACGATGTCCTCGAGGCATCATTCTTGGTTCCTGAATCTTCCGAGGCCAGCGACAATTCCCTCACCAGACGAACAAATGGCAATATCGGAGAAGATGATAAGCTGTCTTCCGGGAAGCACCTGCAGAACTTGAATCGCTGGGATCTGATCTCGGTCGGCGCGTTCAAGCAAACTCGAGAGAATGGCGGGTGGAGTTCCGATAACCATGCTCACACACCTCATTCGAGCGTGGATTACAACAGCATCATGAAGGCAAGCCCCTTGAGCGCCATCATGTGGCCTAAAGAGAAGGGGAGGGAAAGGAGGCGGAGGAATCTTTCGGAACCGATGGCCATATCTCCTGTCATTCTCCCCGTCCGCGATGGTGATCGAACTCCTACTGGTTCAGGGAGCCAACAACAAAACGGCTTCAACCATGAATTCATCAAGCATGCGCAGAAGAATCGAAAGGAGTCGAAGAGGGAGAGGAAGTTGAAGAAGAAGAACTGGGGCCCGGTTCACCATCACCACTCGCACCATCATAAATACCATTCGCACCAGCATCATCCGAACTCGAAGATGAGAGGATCAGCCGCAAGTCAGAGGTCGTTCTTGGCTGCCGTTCCACCTTTTAGTCTGTAGTCGTAAGGCGCAGGAAAAGTCGAGAAAGAAGTTTCGTCAACAAATTCACAAACACCAACAAGAATATATGGCATTATCCGTCGTCAATCGCAGCACTCACCGTTCCCTTGATCTATCGTATCCACTCCCCCCTCGACGACTAAAAGTCACTGCATTTCGTGCTCATTTCTGTTCTATCCTCCTCTATGCATGTAACAACTGCCTGGACCTATTCCGACCCCGTTCCCATACATGTGCATTGAATGTAATATTGTTCGTTGCTCTCTAACAGTTCTTCATCCCCTGTTCTGAATCCATCGTTTTGTTTTACCCTCATCACTATATCCCCCCTCCCCATCTCCATTGTTGATTATCCCCTTCCTCATCGATCTTCTAGCCTACCCTCGCCCCATTCCAATCGTTCACCTACCCACATCTTCATCCTACTTTCTTGTCCATGTCACCAGATTCCCTTCCACATGTCTTCCATCACCGTTTCCCAATCCCCAATTCCCCCAGTTACTGTCTCCGGTTTCGAGTTGTCTCTAGTCGCAGAAATTCCTTTATCCAATGCACACACCGAACCTACTATTTTCCTCTCCTCCTAAATGTGTATCTTTCTCTCTCTTTTGGTTGGGGCCATTGAGGGCTCCTGGTGGATGAAAAAAAGGCCGTCCTGTGCGAGCGGCCCTTCGTTCTCCGTACATAGTTTGATAGAAAAAGTGGTTCAGTATCGTATGTAACAATGTTATGGTTTTCTGGTACGGAAGGACGAGTAAATATAGCTGTCTTTAAATGTTAGTCGGAGGTATTGTATGCTTTGGCGTGACGAAGGGGGCACAATTGTCGCGCCCGCGGTCACGGTCATGTGATTTCATATATACCGTGACGTACAATATCTCGCATTCAGGGTTTCACAGGAGGCTCTCTCAATACTTATTCCCGATCCTTGCTCCTTGTGCTCGATGGTTTAGACTGGGGAAACTGAATAAAAATACGCCAACATGGAAGAATATGACTATGTGGAAACGTCGGACGTGGAGGAACTGGGCGATGTGTACGGTCAACTTGGTGTTCCTAATTATGCTGGTGCTGGTGTGGGTCCGATGGCTGAGAGACCATCAAGCTCTAGAAGGGTTCCTACACCGGAGGGTGACGGGCATGTATATGAGACGCCGAGAAAGCGGAGAAAGGTGTGCAGCACGTTATTTCGGAGGCGAGGTTACACTGAAGTTTGGTTAGCTCAGTCACCCAGTCGCTGAAGAGATGAGAATATGTGCGGGTCCTTTACAAGAGTCAACGAAGGACCCCGAAGGCCACAACCTCCAACCTTTAGATGGAAATAGTCAGCTACAGGGCGACACAGATGCGAGCGGAGTCAGCGTTCTGGTGGTGAATTCTCTGGAGTCGGAGGTGAAGATGGATGTTGACAAAACATCCAGTTCTGAACCATTAATCCAGCTTCAAGAGGCGCCAAAACTTGATCTTGTTAGAGATGATGAGTCTGTGATGCGGGATGTGAAAGCTTGGGCTTCGTGGAAGTCATCGCGAATACCTGCAGGCTCACAGAAGGATGGACATATTCTTTTGTCTCAACGGAGTTCGCGGAGAGCTTCTCACCCCAGGTTGATGTCTGCGGACTATGAAGGCGACCCACTAGATCAGATAGTACGTTTCTGCATGCTATTGAATTCCACTACCGTGTTTAACTTGTTCATAGGAACGATCTCTTTCTCCGCATAACTTCTCTTCCGAACCTGTCTTTACACAAGAAACACCTCAAAGTGGCCAACCACCTCACCAATCACATGCGGAATCCGAAGACGAACTAGCTGCGATGCCCCCGAAATCCACTTCTCCTCTTACAACTTCGCAAGCCGGTTCGGGAGCATCTGAAGGGAATATGGCTCGGGGGGGAACACCTTTGAGTTTTCCTTTATCTCCACTTTCTCCTGTGGAGAGTACACACTCGGATGCAGAGGACGAAGATGCTCAGGCCGTCAAACCTAGGGAGACTGCGCCATCCTCACGTAACTCTGTTGCTAGGACCGAGAATACTGAAAACGAAGTTATGACCCGATACCCACTTCGTCGTCGACAACCTAATCAACTACATCCTTACTTGTTTGATGAATACCAATACAAGACGGTCCTGAAGAACAATCCAGCTGCTATTATTGATGTACTCCGCCTTCAGAGACGTCGCACGAATCAACCGGAAGACCGCTATGAAGAGGAGTACGCTGAGGAGGAGTCGCAGCAGCAGACAAGTGACCAGAATGAGGAAGTTGAGGATCAAGGTGGACGCACGAACCCCCCTGCGGAGCCTCTACCTGCGTTCATCGACCCTTTGTCTGAGTCTGAAGATGACTCGGATGAGCTCGCAAAGGAAGCTCGACGGGTGGAGCGGGAGTTCAGAAGGAGGGAGAGGGAAGAGAGGGAGAGGGAAAGGGAGAGACAGAGAGAGGAAAAGGAACAAAAACGGAGGGAGAGGGAAAGACTGAGGGAGGAGAGGGCAGCCAGGAAAAAACCCAGACGTTTCCCGATGAACAACGCCTCTGCACACCCAGAGTCCAGCTCACGTGTGAGTTGGTTCAACCTGGTGTTGATCCGCGTTTGTAACCTTTCCATTAACAGGCTTCTGATAACCAGTCTCCACCAACCTCTGGACGACTTCGTCACTCTCGAACGCCCTCTGTTCCAAGACGTCCATCAGCACGGTCTCCCTCGCCTGGTGAAGGCCACGATGAACTGGATGCTTTGTTCATGGACGATTTCACAACGGCTGCTGAAGACGTTACAGCGAATACCGCAAATCCAGAGCCTCCTCCAGAGCACTCCGCCCCGGTTGTCATCGAGCTAGAAGATGATTCTCCTGCGCAGGCTAGCAGCGACAATTCAGATACCGAGTCCGACGAGGAACTGAGCAAGCGATACCGTGAATTGTTCAAATTGTATCCTCCCAATATGGCCCGAGAGTTGTTGGAGAAGAGTAAGAACCAGCGACGTTCACGTCGAGCTGAAACAAATTCTCCAGTGAAGGATGGACCTCTATTGCCTGGGCAGACGCGGATCAGAAAAGCCGCCAATCCGAAGGACATCAGGGATATTCGAGGAGACTCAGAAAGCGAAGGAAGCGAGACCGGGAGGAGGTCGCTGTCACCACAGCCTTTGTGCAATGGAGATATCCGAGATTATCTTGAATACCAGACGCTAACTCCTGACCATGTCTGGAATGCATGGCCTGATGGAGAAGCGCAGGAAGCAGGTCCATCTCGTCCCCGTAGCCACCCCCGTAGCACCCGGCACTCCTTAACTCCTGCACCTGAAGTCATCGAAATCTCGGATGAGGAAAGCTCGAGCAGCTCAGAGGAGGAGCAAGTGGATGATGAGGACATCAAGACTCTTCTTGGGGATGATGACGCGGGAATAATTTACGATGCAGACACCGCGCGTGGCACTATCAAAGAGGAGAGTATGATTGACTGGATGTTATCTCGAACGCGCATTGTCGGATCCACCATTTCGAAGCCGAAAACTACCAAACGCAAGCGGCATCCTTCGCGGAAAACTGGTCAGCCTTATACCGGTGGTCCTGCAAGCACTGCACGACCCAAATACAAGATCGACGTTATAACCCGCGACGCGCACAAGTTTGGAAGTGAACGTCAGACGCTTCTCTCATTCGCCAACCACACCCTTGGGAAGAAATCCGACTTGAAGGATAACCAACCAAAAGGTATGGTACGATAACCCCATGCGCAGCTACATGAAACTGACTCGAATCGACAGCGGGCATGGCGACTGAACCAATCGAAATTGAAATACAAGCACCAGAGTCTGATAGACGGAAAAGCTGGAAAGAGAGGCGCAAGGAACGGAAGGAGCGAGCAAAACGGCAGGGTGTATATTCAATGGCCAATCCACATACGGCAGGTATAATATCGGGACGTTCAAAGAAACCGGTCAAGGTTACCGTGGACCTAAATGATGACGACTTCTATCAATCGTTCGCACCCCGCTCGCAGCCATCAGGTATCGACCGAAATGGCAAAGGCAAAGCTCGAGCGGATCCTCTGCCACCGCAGCTGGACCGTCCAATTGACCAGGATCTTCATTCCCCCAACGGACTCAACTCCCGGCGACGTTTGAAAAAGCGGTCGCGGTACTGGATCGATGAGTGTACCGTCGACATGGGCATAGAAACCCTGCAGCCCGGAATCGTCTTCAGTCCTACGAGTTTCATGCGAGAGGGACATTTACACAACCTACTTGAGGTTCTCACACCCGGCTATATTCCCCTTCGTCCTGACCCAACGTATCTCTGCGGCCTGAATATTAGCCATTCGATGGATCTGGACACCTTCCTGCGGAGCATGGACCAAGTTTTTGATGGTTTGTTGGGTCTTACGACAGACATCCCTTCAGAGGGCTACGAGGAAAGGGTGAAGGATTGGAACAATCTGTCTCGATCTGCCTGTCGACATATAACGTGGCATTGTCTTCAGAATTTAGACAATAGCCGCAGCCGTTTGGAGTCATTCATCAAGGACAAAGTACTTTCCACCGTTTCCAGTCTCAAGTCCAAGGACATACCCCCCGAAGCCTTAGACATAGCCCTCCTATCTCTTTGTTGGTTCTGTATCGAGGCTTCCGTCCGGTCCGGACATCGATTGTTCGATGGTCCCTCGCAACCGCTAGATTTGAACCCAGTCCACGCCTCAATCAAGTTGATGCTCCACTACCTGCTCGGGTACGGCCTACGGAAACCATACAGGATCATTCAGAAGAACCAAGTTTTGGATGACACGAAAATGTCATGCTTCGTTGCGCAGATGTGGGTGTGCTTGCTCCACCTCCTCCCTATTTGTGACGCTCGCCAATCCAATGATTGTAAGAAAGAGAGTCCGCTTTGGAGTGAGATACACTACTATTACCAAAACTTGCCTTCGGCCAACACGCTCGAAGTGAGCGAAGATGTATGGAAGACCGTTTTCACTTTGATGGCCTTGTCCCAATTTTCCGCCCTTGGGATTGTTGTCAGCACTCTTCGGCTCTCCGCATCGTGGTCCCTTGTCGCGTACGCGATCAAACAAGTTCAGCTGGCGCAAAGCGCTAGCAACCTCCAGTACCTCGGGCAGGAAACGCTGGAGAAACGGGATAAATACATCTCGATTGTCGTCTCCCGTTGTTACCACTTGTTGGACTACTGGAAATGGAAGATGGATCATTCATTTGGAACTCTTAACCAACTGGTCGATATTTTCCGCGCTCGCAATTTCGTCAACCTGCGCCACGAAAAGCCTGAATATCCCGACTTTATGCTGAACCGGGACTGGGACTCCCTTTTCGATATGCGATTAACGAGCGATTCGGCTTTCACGTCAATTCTGAAGCTCTTCATGCGCGGAGTCGACTCCAATTGCCTCAGCAGAGCAGAAATCAAGAAGATGGTGGCCCTTATCATTCCAGTGTCAAAGTTCCGGACCCAGAAGGAGAACATTCCTGGGGTTGATGATCTCTCCCCCATCTGCAATCGTTTTGCAGCCCTCGCGCTTGCCACCGCCGTTGATCCAGGATATGCTACTCGAACTGTTCATCAAGTTCACAGCAGCATTGACTTCGCAGCGTCTGACCCATCGACCCAGCTGCTTACGATTCGCGGGATTAGTCTACTGGCATCCCTCATGATTCAGCGAGAGGTACCATTACAGGAAGTGGCAAAGTGGCTCACTGCGGTAGTTGGGATTTCTGCAATGGAATTCAAGACATTGAAATCATCTGGGGCTACGATTCCAGGCACGGAGAGGGAATATGCAAACAAAGTTAGAAGATATTCGCTTCTCATCCTCTCTCTGTATGCCGCTGGCCGGACTATCATGGAAACATTCGCAACTAAAGTTCGATATCCAGATCCTGCCTTCCTCCGTGAGTTCCATCTGTTCAACATTGGCATCGCTGACTGTGATCGTTCCAGTCGCATTCAAACCCTTTCTTGAACCCGACTTTCTAAAAGTCATAGAAGAAGCGAATTGCAATCTATGCGAGATGCGGCGTTTCATTGAAAGCTTTCTGGGGGCGAGAGCTAAATACCTCCCATTACCGGAACCTACTCTACCAACTGCACGAGTGGACGATCCCGATAGTCAGGACTACGGAAACTTTGATTTTGGCATAGATCTAAACGATCCTACTCTCCTAGCGCAGTTGGAAGATCAAGAAAACAGCTTCGCGGCGATTAGGGAACAGGAGAAGAGCGGGGAACTTTTACAGAAAGTCTGTTATTATCTCCATCACTCCTTTTCCTTGCTGATCGCCTTTCTAGATCATCTTTCCTTGTTTTTGGGTCTCCAGAAGAAAGATTCAGCGATTTTGCGAAGCTGCCACTGATCCAATCGTGGATGAAGATACTCTAAGGACGTTGGATAGCTGGGCTCATTGTCTTGTTGGATGTATGCATATACTAATCCAGCACGATACCCTGCACGTAAGATGCCACCCTTTTGGCCCTTTCTTGTAGCACTCATCGCCTTGAATTAGGGCTGGGCTTTCTGTCTCAAAGAAATCACACCATTATGGCAAGGTATTCGCGTCACCTGGCTGAAGAGGAGGGTACAGCTGGTCCTCTATTTGGAGATCCTCCGACATGATCCTTCAGTCTACGCTGTGAGTAGTTCAGTTTCCCCCAGTCTCCCTTATTTACTCTTTTCTTAGTCTAAAAACGCTGAGATGCTGGAGCTCTTGTTTGAGTCACTCGCGTATCACCGCCCAACAATCGAACCCAAATTTTGGCGCCTTATCGTGTTTCAGGAAACTGCTGCCAATCCTCTGTTCAAAGATGCCGCCGAGACTGTTTCAGATCCTCCGAGCGGTAGAGAGTCCCAAATGTCACTGTTGCGAGGTGTGTTCTTCCTTGTCTCCGACGATGGCTGCTCATGTGTACACTGCCAGTCCTCTTCAAAAATATCGACACGGACCTCCAAGAGATGCCCGAATCTAGTTCAGTGGCTGCCCGGATTAATCTATGTCTCAAGTTTCTATCTACTATGCGGAGCATTTCCCAGGTAAAGGCATCCCTATTGCTTAGAAAAATTCACCCTCATTGATACTGCACAGGAATTCGTGGGCAGATCTGAAGATAATGCTGAATATAACACTTGGTGTAAAGATGTCCTTGCGCTACTTGACGATTACCCGCGGCTTAAGCACCATCAACGACTTACAGTTATATTGGATCTCATATCCCGAATCCAGTAGAATGTAGCTCTGCTTTGACGGTGTCCATGTAAATTACTCACATTGGCCAGGTATATTACTCCTTGTGTAAAATATATGCGGCTACTTGAGCCGGATGGCCTATCAATACTTCAGACCTCCAATCGTACAGGTCCACACGGCAAACTCGTGTACGAATGTGTTTAGTATTAATTGATAAGAATGCAAAGAGCCATATATATGGGCATAGTATTAGTGGGCTAGGCATGCACAAACAATCTCGAAGCCCTTTAAATTAAAAGAGTGGCGGCGTAGGTGGTAACAGTACATATATGCGGTCACAGTAAATGTTGGTTCATGATGTCATGCATGGGTCAAAGGTTAGGTAGGGGGCATCATAAAAGAAGGAAAAGGTCATAACAGTGTCGTAGAAGGGGATAAAGAGACCAAACAAAAAAAAGATGATAAACCACACTTAAATGTAAAGTTGGAGAGGCCCTCAAAAGTCAGCAGATCATCCAATGACAGCGGCAGGCTGCTGTAACGGAACCGAGAGCGGCTCTTTTTCTACAGGCACCCCTATCGTGCTGTCCACTCCAACCACAGGTTCCCCGCTCTCGGGAACAACCACCTTCACAGCCCCTTGATATTCATTCTCAGGGCTTCTAGGCTCAATAACAGACGACGTATCCGAGACACTACGTCCCGAGATGGAATTGCGGAACGAGTCGTGCGAAAGCGCAGCACTGGTCTGGAGTGTCGAGTTGGACGTAGTCGTGGATGATATACTTGCCCGTGAGCTAAAGAAACCTCCGAGGCGAGAAAAGGGGGCTGAGGTGCTAAGTGTTTGCTGAATGGAGGCGGACGATGTGGGAGTAGATGAAGGAGCAATGGTGTTCGTGACAGGTGTTCTCGGTGCACCCTCGGCTTTCCATAGTTTAAACCCCCATCCCGAGCTCTGGGCGTTAATCTTCTTGGCGTCAGTTTCCTGTCCGTTGGTCATGGTGGGCGGGGGCGAGAGCTTTACTGTTGAAGACTCGCCTGACGTGTTCTCCCCGACTTGGTTTTCTGCAATGAATTCCCGGAGTGCTTTGACGCACGTATCCGATGCTTCTTTTGCTTCGTTGGCTTCCGCTAACTCCGCGCGGGTGTCCACCAACTCTTTCTTCAAACTCTCAAGCTCCTTCTTCAAGGTTTCTACCTCGGATGACGGCGCATTCATTGACGGAAGAGGGACCTCTGGATTAGGCGGCGAATATCTGCCAAACAGCGACCGTCGAGAGCTTGGCGGACCAAGGTTCGAGTCCTGGAATGAGAGCTGGCTATTCGGACTGGGGTTCAACTCGGGCAGATGAAGAACAGCAAGGCCATTCCCATCGCCAGACACAGAAGAGACACGCCTATGGCCGTTTGTCCTTCCAGTCAGAGGCGTGAACGATGCCCGCTTCGAGGACGGCGGACTAGTAAAGCCGGAGATACCGGCCCGGGAAAGATCTAATGAGCTGGGAGCAGCACTTTGACGCCGACTCTCTGCTTGGAGCCGCATCAATCCTCGTCTACATGGCAATATGTCAACGGTCGTGATCGGTGTCTAGACAAAATTCAAAGGCATACCTGCTCTCTTCGACCTTGTTCCGCAAAAGCGAAATGGCTTCTTCGTCTTCCTTCATCTTCTTCCTGGCTGCACTAAGCTCTTCTTCGTAATTCGTCGCTTTCTCCGTCATCAACTGCAACGTGTCCTGCAACGATGCTTCCCGCGTGGTGGCGCTCTCCAGAAGCTTCAATAAATCATCACGTTCCTTGGTCATATCCTCCACCGTTCTTCTTAGCCCCGTAATAATGTGTGCGAGTACATTGGGATCTAGCGACCCGCGATTTGAGTGTGAGCTCGCCGAAGCACTGGGTGTATGTGGGGGTGAACCCTCCAGCTCGAGTTGTCTCTCAAGCTCTAAACTGAGGTCGATTGAGAAGCGCCCCTTCTCCGTGGGGTTTTCAGATATTGCAGCGGTGTTTGGGAGGCTAGTTTCGGTAGATGAAGGTGCTTGGAACTCGACTATTGTGTTAGGGGAACCAGCGCCGGGTGGGACGGGCATTGTGGGCATGTAGTAGTGGTGGTCAAGAGACAAGAGACATATGTGAATGATGTCTAGCTGAGGGCCGAGTTGGAACTGCCTGGAGACGCAGAGGTGCATCACGTGTGCACTGCCTATCAGAAATATATCCGGTTCAATACATACAATGCCTATTCTACCTAGGTTTTTCCTTACTTTGTTTCTTTCGACGAGAGGGTTAGTACTTAGTCCAATACGCAAGACATTCACGAAAAATCCAAGAACGAGAACACAAAAGAAAATTCTACTCAGATGCATGAGTCAAAGGATCGATGCAGATGATACCATCTCGTTCGCTCCATGGGTATCCCCACCGGTGCACCCATTCGCGGACACCCGTTGCTAAGCGGTTGCGCGACGCGCCGCGAGCAGGGTCCTGAGTCCCAGTGTGCTTCTCTTCTCCAACAATTGCATAGGCTACAGAGTACATGAGGACTTGTTTTCCAAATGATATGTTCAAAACATACCTAAACCATAGAAATGTTCACTTTCCAACTAAAGAATGGAACATCAATACACACACATCTGAAGGTTTATGATTGACGAAGAACTCACCGCGAGCAAAAACTGTTCCAAGACCTCGGTAGCTTCGTTCGAGTGCAAACCGTGTAGGTCCAGCATACACTCTGTCCTTTCCTCCGTACTCAACTTGCCATCACCAACGTCCTTTCTAGCAACGCCCAAAATAACACCAAGACCAGAACCACATGACTTTCCTCTGGCAGTCCTGTCTCCAGGATCGTCTGACCAACCCAGGTCCCTCGCTCTCACTGCTTGCTCCGCCAAACGAGCACGCTCACGGACCAATTTAGACGCAGCATTCGCCATCTCCACCGCCATCTTTCCGTTGAGATCATGTCCCTCCCTGCTGAACCGTTTCGCCGCGGCACCATCACCACGTCTCCATGCATCAGCAGCACGCGATAAGCAAGCATTCCGTGCTGCACCTAATTGTAAAGCACGTTGGCGATAGGACATGTATAGTTGATTGACGGCCTCTCCCGTGGGTAGAGTTGGCAACAAGGTTGGTGGACGAAGTTTCAAGCGAGGTGATGGACGAGGAGCGACAATGGCTGATTGGTGGTACAGGTTATCCGCAGCGGGACCCATCACACGAGAAAGGTGAACACCGTTAACCTTGGGTGGAGGTGGCTTCTTGACCGCAGCCGCGAATCGTGTCCGGCTGGGATCGTAGTATCCGCCATGTTTGTTCATCCTCCCAGGAACTCCTTCATAACCGAGCACAGGGAACTCATCGACTGCAGAGTTGTGTGATTCGTGTGGGCCATGATGCCCCGGTCCACCGCGAATGTTCGCTCGAGACATGGCAATGTTCAAACTTGCCATATCCGCATCCTTGGGTAGGTGATGCAAGAACTCGCAGGTTTCATTCTTCGCACACATGCCCCGAAGCCAAAACCGACATAGAGCACGTTCCAAATCATGGCTAAAGGCAAAAAGATATCAACAAAAGGCTATTCTTGGATTATCATTCTGCTTACCTGAAGCGGCAGTCGGCTCTAAGACATTCTCCAGCAACAAAGTATCTGCAGACCCGATTGCCACCTTGGGCAGGTCGTCCATTGACATATCTTGGCGCACCACGGCCAGCACCATTGTTATTATTGTTATGATAACCGCCTCTGCCATTGCCGCGCATGTTACCTGCGGCATCGCGTGAAACAAGCGTGACACGGTTACCCATGGGCTGCATCCGAACTTGTGCAGGTGAAGATGGCTGCTGCGGCAACCCACGATCAACCAGCCAAGCCATCGCGCGCTCAAAATCGTACCCATTGGCCGCAAGCGCCTCTTCGAGCTCGGACGGAGCCAAAGTTGAGCCAAAGACAGAACTGAGAACATCAAAGGGGGTCATGCCGTCCGTGAGAGCAGCACTGGCCTCGGCCTCGTCGATAGGATCATTGTTTCCATTCGTGTTGTATTGATGATAGCCGTAATCGTAATGTGGTTGAGTTCCCATGAGCGAGAGCTCAGAGTCCTTGGGAGGTGAAACGGACCATTGTGAGTCGAAGTCTGAGACGGTGATTGAGTGGAAAGGAGTAGGCAATGCGCCGGGATTGGAAAAAGGATCGTATTGGTCCTCCTCTTCCTCGTCTTCTGGACGAACAAACGAACGCAGGGATGAGCTGGGTGTGATTGCCCTTGGAGCGGAAGTTGATTGATCAGCAATAAGTGGAGCAGCGATGGCAAGATTCGAAGTAGCGCGAGGCGAATTGTGTGCCCACATATCTGGAGATGGTGTATCCGCACGAAGGAGTGAGCCCGGTTGGGAAGAGGCCGAGGAAAGTGGCCGAGGAATGGGTCTAAACTCGGATGCCTTTGCGTTTAGTGAACGGGAAGTGAGCAATGGAGAGGCTGGCAAACTGGCAGTCCATTGTGCCTGGGCTTGAGTGGCCTGAGCATGGGCGAGAATCGGTGATGATGAAGGAGAATAATCGCTTTTGGCGCTCATGTAAGACCTGCCCTCACCGTTGGCAAGAGGCGACGTGGCTGGTGTATGAGGGCGCCGATATGGCCAGGCAAGTGGTGATGCAGGGGCGGAGGAGGGCGTATCTGGACGCACGGGGTGGAGACGGGCCGAGTGGGAGGAGGCCCGGGACGAAGGACGGGAAATTGGGCGACGCGTTGGGGTCAAGAAGAGAAATGGGACACCTGCAACATCGTCGCGGTGCTTGTGCATCAGGTCTAAGACACTTTCTTCGACCTGGTATACGTTCTCTGCTCAGCACCATGCACAGAAAGGGGAAGCTATGTGGTGAACACTGACTGTTTCATCGTCCATATCGAAGGTCTCTTTGAGGAGCGTCTTGAGCTCATCCTCCTTTTCGTCGACGAGAAGCGAAACGACCTGGTTCACAAGCAAGGAAGGTACGCGGTTGAGGTCATCGGCGTCGACTTCTGGTTCGCAATTGTCGGCTGGCTTGTGCTGGCGAGCGAAAGCACAGAGCTGGGCGCGAGTGTGGGGGAACTTGTAGCTAGTGTTGGAATCTGACTTGGGAGGGTCAGGATGGATGACGTGGTCGTAGGAGGGCCGCTGGGGAAGGCCTAGGGTAGCCATAATACATCAAGGTATCACAGTAGAATACAAGTACGAGAGAAAGCACCTTGTTGAAGATGCTTGTCGTGATCACATACTGTATTCTACAACTCCGCCAGCCTTTGTCCACCGTGGGAGCTCCTAACCACACCATTCCCAAAATATCTCTCCTCCTCAAATCCCGCGCAACATCGTGAAATACCCTTCCTCTCATTTTTAGATTTTACAACGTTTGAAGTCAAATCAAGTTCGCTATCCGTGCGCGTTACTGTATTAATTGATGTGTGCATCGGGGTCGCTGAGAGTCTCCCCCACCAGTACGGAATGTGATCAATGCCACACCCCCAGCGAGGGCCTCCCAGCCAGGACCCAGGCAAAGACCCAAGTAAGGATGCCCTCGAAGTACCTCTACAAAGACTGGAACTCACTACAAAGCCTTGTAACAGTCCGGTATTTACCTGTGTGCCGGTGTATGATAGCCGGTGTTTGCCTACTCCGCAGCAGAGGTGATGAGATTAACAGCTCGATGGCCTCCAAGAACGAGGAATACGCAGGTAGTTTCTTGAGTCTCTGCTGCACGCTTTCTTCCATCGGCAATTGGGCCAAGGCACAATCTCGATGGAATCAAGCGAGGAGGATAGGTAAGCCGGAGCTCATTGCGGATAGAATCTGCTATTACGGGCTAACTGTATTGCGTGATCCCTACAAGCCTCGTCAGTTTGAAAAATAGATCCCGGCACAAGAATCCGATAGTATGTGTCACAACTCCTAGAAGCCGAAGTCATAATCGGAACATGATGGGTATGCAGTTGTGATTTCACGGTTTTCCCCGATGCCTTCAGATGGGAAACAACAGCTTCAAATAGCAGGGTGCAACAAGAAGGATGGAGAAAGAATCAGCCATAGTGAACTCTAGGCCCGAGGGAACAGTCATTTGGCCAGGGTAGGGAAGCAGCATTAAAGTAAGCAGGTACCTGTTTCTGGAGGCATAGGCCAGCCACCATGTCCAACCAAGATGCGAATCAAACCACGAGGCGTTGGTTCACATCGCACGGTATGCTAAAATAGATGACACATCCCAAACTACAAGGCAAGTACGCGCGAACAATTTGCACCAAGTTTAATTTGGGATCGTAAAACGGCAGTTGATCAGAAGTCAAGGAAGTTCAGACCCCTCGTACGACAGGCTCACATCAGGAATACATGTACAGCAATGAAGTTGCAATTGTATGAGGTTTAACGCGATTATGTCGGTCGAGAAAAGTCATGGCAACAGTCATGGCGGTCAGTTCTCGAGTGAACGTTGATGGTTTGATATACATTAATGACATGGTTGGGACAAGATGATGGAGGCTGGACAAAAAGGTGATGGTGGGATAACGGATTGGATCGGTTGTCGGTGTGTCTGACCCGGGTTCCCCATGGTCGTTCTCCATCCGTCGCGGCGTGATTTGATCAGAAAACCTTCATCAAATATGAACGTGAGTGTAGAACCAGGTGCTATGAAAGACAAGGGAGATTGGCTCCGATGTCAACTCCAAACTCAAAATGAGCGGGTCAGTGTTACATAGCTGAAAGCCTGCATTGAACCCCAAATGACAATTAAAAGAATACTCGTCGTCGCCGGCGTGACCATCCGATCTTCGCATGCCGCGATCACTAGTAGGAAGTCGCTTAAGAAGAAGTTTGACACATCTGGGCTTGCTGTGTTCGACAAATTTTCGGTTAGACGGAAATGTAACCCGGGCGCCAATGTCAAACCGACGGGCACAGTCCTAGGGTCGAAGCCACAGCAGAATGAAACGCAGTCAACGAGACACCGCGAAGAGGACCATTAAATGGTATAAGGGTCAGAGAATTGCCTAGCGCTGATGTCAAAGCCTCCTCAAGTTATCTCCACCTGCCGCGGAGTGAGAACGTCAAGGTGGGATGATAGGGTGTATATGAAGTAGGTGATGGTGTTTGATGGAAGACCAGCCAACATCGCGCTGGAGACAAAGACAAAAATGGGATGAGGGTCCATAGAAGAAATGCTCGCTTGCAGGCATGTCCGTGCTAGTACTTAGGCGAATGCTGTAAATGGCCAATTATAACGTTAGACGGATGCAGTAAACGGCAAGAGCCTTTTGTGAACAGTGTGAATGTCGACGGAGGACAGAGGGGTTTTATGCACAGCCACGGTGTGACCAGACGTAAATCGGGAATGGATATCTCCGTAGCTTAGGGGGGAGGGAACGTATTTGGGAATATCTCTAATCAACTTCGCGAGGGGTTATCCAGATACAAGTCCCCTCCTTCTCCCCTTCCCATCATCTAACAAATGTCTGCCCCCCATTACGACCCTCGCCCAGACATCCCCGGCGACGGGCAGGTCAAGAAACGAAGGAAGGGCGCAACCCGCCTCAGCTGTGCTGAATGCCGTCGGTACGTGTCCCCGGCTTACATTCATTACTTTGCCCCAACCCTCATTCGGTCTAGGTTGAAGCTTCGTTGTGATCGAGCAATTCCCTGTAGCTCTTGTGTAAAGCGTGGCTGTGGTCCCATTTGTCCAGATGTACGTTCGCCGTGCTGCAATATGATCACCGGAGGTTGCTCAACTGGCGCTAGGGCTCTTTGACTACAGGGCAAGGAAATCGGTGAGTGTATGTTCATCCAGTCGGCGACACCGCCTAATCAAGGCACCAGCTTTGTTTTGGCCTCGACGCAAGAACTACATGAAAAGATCGCTGAGCTTGCGACCCGTGTACGGGAACTCGAAGACGCTCTGCGGAGTTCGCATTCGCAGTTGTCGAATGAGCCCCACCCCTTGCTGTCTGAAGAGCTTCTCAAAATCAAGGCGCCCCTCCAGAGGGAACCACCGGCCTTGCGAAATGGAGGCATCTTCGCAGCCAAGGAAGAGGAAAACAACCCAGACGTTGTGGATGCCTTTGGATCCTTGTCCATCAATATGTCGGGCAAGTCAAGGTACTACGGCCATATCGCGAACTCATGGGTAGGTTGCCTAATCATCTTCAAGCTATACACTGTCTGACATGACTCGCCAGTACTTCCTTCAAGTAAGCTTTTGATGCATCATCATGTGTTTCGGCAGTACTCATCCGATGCGGTTACGAAGAATGAAGACGAAGAGGAGGAACCTGACGAAACCCTTGTTAACCTGCAATCGGTGTTGCCGCCTGAAATTCTGAAACGGGCCTCCATGTTCCCCATCTCAACCCTTGCCCAAGGGGATACTAACAGCCTTCAGAGTCTGCTTTGGTATCTGCCCTCGACAGGAACGGCTTACGAATTGCGCACAATATATTATACTCATGCCGCCTGGATGTAAGATCCTTGTGTTCCTATCATCAGAATGACGCTTACTCAAACCTCCTTAGGTATAACCCCATGTCTATGGATACCTTCGATACCCAAGTTTACACGACGTTTTATGATTCTAGCGCGGGCTCTGTCGCCGATGACCCAGCGCTCGCACACAAGCTTTCTCTAATGTTTATGGTGCTCGCTATCGGTTCTCTGATGAACACCGCTCTTCCAGCGTACAACCTGGAAGCCGAGAAGTACCATCAGTTAGCGCGGGCAGCGCTTTTCCACACTTCCATTTTTGACGCCCCAACCCTCCATACCGTTCAGGCGCTGGTGCGAATTCTCCTCATCGTCTCCTCGAAATGAGCTCATGCTTGGGGTTTTGACAGTACCTCATGACCTATTATCTGTTTTTGGCAGACCGACATGGAACCGCCTCTGGAGCTAGGTGGACCATAATGGGGATTGCAGTCAAAGTGGGACAAAGTGTAAGTTAAATTAATAACTTTGTTTCCCTCAGGATGCTGACTTCAGGCCCAGATTGGACTACGTAAGATTATTTGCATATGCCATGTCGTTAAAATCAGAAGCTGATGTATACCTCAGACAGAGATAGTGGTCGTTGGAAGGTTGACCCCGTTGAAACACAGCGTCGGCGGGAACTCTTCTGGGAACTCTTCACTTATGATTCATGGCAGTGCTTGACTTTTGGCCGGCCGCCCTCCTTCGCTCTTCCCCATATTGATTGCAAACAGCCGCACCTCGGCGATACATCTGATGACCAAGCCTGTGAGTATTAGTAGAAGCACGGGGAGTTAAGACGACTAATGCGGTCACAGTCCATGCATGGAAGCACCGATTTAGTTCCGAATGCATGAATCTGTTGCACGACCAGGCTTTCGGTGCCAAGATGCCGACATACGCGACCGTCTTGCAACTCGACAGGAAGATGCGTGCCTTCCCAGTTCCTCCAATCCTGCAAGTGGCTGGGTTTGGAAGTTCGGAGTCTCGGCCTGGAGGCTATCCCGATACCATCATGCTCACCTTGCAGAGGCACATTGTACTCGCCATTCGTGAAATGAGTAAGCTTTTTTTAACTATTATTTGATCCTTGTTCTAATCAATTGCTTTCTAGACTTACTGTATCTCCACCGAAGCTTCTTTGCCAGGGCTATCAGTGACCATCCTAAGGATCCCCTTGGGAGTCCTTACGGTACCTCTGTCATCGCTGCGTACCGCAGTGCTGGATCACTCGTGGCATTGATGAGGAATCTGTATACGCAGTTGAAGGTCCCCAGTGAGAGAATGTGGTTCTTGTGGACCCACATGTTTTCTTGTGCTGTGAGTGGATTCTTTGCCCAATCGGAACATATGTCCTAAACCCCTGTAGATTGTATTGGGATCCATTGTGACGCGGTGCCCGTCTATGAGTTTAGCACCTTCTGCACTCGTTCAGCTGGATTCAGCATGCGAGCTCTTCTCCAAGGCTGCGCCTGGGTTCCGTGCCATGAAAGTCCTGGTGAGTTCCTCGTCTCGGTATTTCAAAGATACCATTCACTCACTTCGGTCCAGAAAATAATGCTCCATCTACAACAAAAAGCTCATTATAGCTTGGAAGAATATAGGCGGGGCAATACCTCGACTAGTAATCGGTATCCTCCAGGCTCCGAACCCGTTTCACCTGACAATGACAACGACGAGCTTGCAATTCTTGGAGGAAAAACTCGGCTTGTAGCCAAGATTGAACCATCATCACCTCAGATCCTCGAACGATCACCGAATTCACAGAACCCGATCGTTCCTCTACCCTTGTCTCCAACGATGCAGAATCACCTGGACCCGAGCGTGGTTGAGTATTTACAGTCATTTGGACCACCTTCAACTGCCAATGGTCCTACCTCACCTGGTAACCAGGGCCCGAGTCCTCAGAGAGGAACTTTCACCGATGTCGACTTGTCACCTGTCTCGGCATATGGGATGACAACAATCAATGCGCCCGGATACCAACAAGATGCTTCATCGTTCATGGCGCAGTCGCAGCAGCAGATTCAGGCCCAACAGCAACAAAGTATACGGCACGCCGGTCCAGGACATCACCCGAACGGAAACACCGTGCGCGATGTCACGATGGCTGGCCCCACGAGCGGTGGTGCTAATGGGTCGTCGGGGGCGTCGGCGTCGTTCCCTCAATATTTCCCCGTATTTGATTATGGAAACGGGATAGTGGACGGAAGCAGGACGTATCCGACAGCGCCAATATTGGAGACACCCAGCCCTACAGGGCCGCAGAGGAGGTCTTCTGGTTCACCAGAAGGCAATATGCATTCAACTTGGCAGGATTTCGTGATGGGGTTGCAAATGTCCTAAGGTATTACCAGATTTGTAGATCGCTTCCGCTATTTCGCTGTTTCTCGTTTTCCGGTTCGTAGTTTCTGCTTTGATCTTGCTTTATCAGCGCTACTGTATCCTTGGAATTGCTTTGTATCCTTGAATTGTCTTGATTGCGTTTCCATTATTCGTTGTTATTGTACAAAATAGTAATGTGTTTCTTGAAATAAACCCCGCTCTCCAATACATTAGAATGGAATCTCGGATAGAAGTAATTATGGATATATCATAAGGATACAAGTTTATTATACACGGAATCTGAGATATGCCATTAGTAGAGCGGAGCAACCGGTAACTTGAAGTACATCAGTTCCGGTTACATGACACACATACGAAAATGAGAGGACATACCAAAGCCAACGAGGTATTGCAATGTCGTAGCCTTGGAGGCCTGGATATTAGTCTTGAGGTTGGCAATCTCTTGTTCTATTCTCGTGTCAACCTCTTTGATCTTGAGTTCCTGTTTACTGCTCTCCTCGCGCATGCGGCCCTTTTCGAGATTGAGATCTAGACGGACACCAGCCTGAGTGCGTGTGATCTCTTCGCGAAGCCGTTGTTTAAGCCGTTCGACTTCTGTCACCAGGCGTTCATTCTCGGCTTTGATCATTGCGAGATCATTCTTTGCCATTAGCTGTAATTCGGATTTGGATTGTGCGAAATCGACTTGTTGGGTGTATTGATGCTAATTGAGTCATTTTTATCTCAGTACAAAGGTACGCTAGTGGATCGCCTTTGGGGGAAAAGAGACGGACCTTCTCTTGTTCGGCTTTGGTGACCATATTGCTAGTCATGTTCCGAATAGCTTCGTCAATGACTTCTGCCATGGCAGTCATGATACCCTCCGCTTGTTCTCGTTTGAGACCTTCACGCTCGAGACGTTGGACAAAGTGATGTGTGTCAAAGTGGAAATCGCTGCGTTTGGGGGTATTGCTGAAGGAACGTGTGTGTATTGATCTTGAGAGTGATGATTGGTGTTGGAGTAATGAGAGTGAGAGTATGGAGGTACGATGGATGGGGAATGTGTGGGAGGTGAGGGATGTGAGTGGGCGGAGCTGAGAGATGGAAAGCATTGTGGAGGGATAGTCGAGTGCAAGTGGTCTACTAGTGGGATATGTTGTGATTATTGAAGAGAAGAAGCATGAGCAGGCTGTGGAAAGCTTGGTCGGACGAGCTGCTCTCGTGAGGGGCGGTTGTGGAGCACAGCCACACAGACGGAGCCTGTGTGCCGAACACCGAAAAGGTTACGGGAGGCTTTTGCAAGCTTGACCAAACAGGTTGCCAAAAAGTTGCTGATCACCAATATACGCATTTGAGAAATTCACAAGTTTGAGTTTTCTCTAGTTCTGTTGTGACCATTTCTCTGTTTTCTGCCACAGAAACATGCAGAGCGATGATGTTATATGGTCAGTGATTAATCACCAGTTTTGTTCATACAAAGTCAAGTGAGTCCGTTAAGTTATCACCAAAGTCGAGTCGTCGTCTCTGAATGGATTGGTACTTGGTCGTAGGACGACAACACAAAACTTCTGTCGGAACGAGTATAATGTTACGGGACTCTGTAATCGCCAGTCATGTCCCCTGGCCAACTCGCGGTATGCAACCGTACGTGAAAAAGAAGGTGCGTTTTGGTTACATGACTACTTGGACAAGACTTGACTGACAACCCATCGGGTTATTTAGGTGTTTTGTATCTGTATGTGAAAACGATAGAGAGAGCACATACCCCTGCGAATATGTGGGAACGGATAAAGCTGTCGAATAACTATTCCAAGGCTTTGGAACAGGTATGTCGTTCCTTCCTTAAGCTTGCGGTACTTATACTTATGGGATTTGGGACTTGCAGATTGACGCAGAGCTTATCCATTGGCCAAACTTCACGATCCACAAATGCAAGCAGCGCGTTACGAAAATCACCCAATATCTTATCAAAATGCGTCGTCTGAAACTGCGACAACAGTGTGTCTGATCCACCTTGCTTCTTATACCGTCTCGCTAACAAACCTGCCCTCGCTTTGCGCAATCTTCAACGTGTACTCTCTGTGTCCTAAATTCCTAGACCGAAACTCGTAGGCATAAAGAAAAAACTAGACCGCCGCGAAGCAACACGCGAACGCAAAGCCCTCTCCGCCGCCCACCTCGAACGTTCAATCGAAAAAGAACTTCTCGAACGACTCAAATCAAAAGCCTACGGTGACGCACCACTCAACGTCAACGAGAACGTATGGCAAGCCATCCTCGACCGTGAACGTATTGGAACCAAGGGAGATGGTGAGAAGGAACTCGAGGCGGAGGAGGGTGGATTGGATTTGGTTGATGATGAGACAGATGAGGATGAAGAAGGTGATTGGGATGAAGAGGATGAGGAGGAATTGGAGGATGGAGAGGAGGATTGGGGAGATAGAGAATTTGTGAGTGATTTGAGTGGGGAGGAGAGTGAGGATGGGTTGAGTGATTTGGAGGAGGCTGCTGTGAGTATTATTTTTTGTGATTTGGAACCTTTCCCGTTGAAACTTTGCTTTGCAGGAGGAAGGTTCAGAGCAATTCGCAGACTCGGATGAAGAAGAAGACTCCGAGGAGGAAGAGGACACAAGGTCCAAAGCCTCATCCAAAAAGAAGACAACGCTCGGAAAACGAAAAGCACCTCCACAACCACCAAAATCCGCACCGCGCAAACGGCCCGAGAAGAAGGCCAAAAGTACGTCCATCATCTACTGTGTTCCATCCAGCTTTGCATTTAACACGGCATTATGGGCAGAAGGACCCCGTGTGGAAGTGGAATACGAGCACGAAATGGAAACCGTACCACTCACAAAATCCGCGGTCGCAAACTGGTAACACCTTTGTTCGTCATATACCTATCATTACTACTATCCACGTCATCCATGCTTCCTACGGATATTGCAGCCGAGCTTTCCGATGTACTTTTCCCCTTCATATACAATGTCCTGCCGTACATCCGTACCGTTCCAACCGAATGTCTTCTGGCATTTTCAATGTCGCGCCCACTGTCACGGAAATTTATCAAATTCCTTTGAAGGCTCTGAACAATGACTCGAACACAGCGGATCAAGAGAGCGAATCAGACACCCACGTGTTGCCCGTGTGCTTCCGTCCGAATCATCGGAATGAAAAGGGGAATGAGATCCTCCTGCTTCACGCCTCTCGCAGATGAAATCCAGGCTTCTTGATCTTCCTGGGATTTGTGGCTGCATGATTGTCTGATGAGGCACCCGTGGTGATAGGGGCTTATTAGATCAAGCGAACGACTGTACAACTCTAATCCGGCGATCCTAGATGCTGGAAAAAGGGGCTATGGAATGACCCAGAGCCCGCTCTCGACGGTGTCGAGAACATGGCACACAAGACTACTTAGACTCAAAAAATAGAACAAGAAGTTTGTATTGGCGCTTTTCCCTTTGGAGGCAGATTGGGATATAAACGAATTATAACCTTCGTAAGCGTCGTACTAAACTGTCATCTAGTTGAAACAGAGAGGCGCGGATATCGTACGCGATTAAACAGCCGAGTAGCAGGGAGAGGGAGAAGAGAAGATCATGATAAATTGTAGAGAGATAAGACGAAGTGACATGAAAAGTCAACTTGCGGCTGCTAAATTGATGGGTCACCAATTGGCTGTGCCGTTCACGCTCGTTTAATCCGCAGCATGTGGAGTGCGTATATAATAAAAATAAATCCAATCCATTCAGGGAAAAAGGAGGAAGGAGGAAGGGAAAAGCAATTAGAGAGAGCGGGATGAGAGGCAAGAAGGGAGAAGAAAAAAAGCACGTTTAAGTCGTAGGATCGAGCGAGTATAGGGATTGTATCTGGAAGGTGAGTCGGGGTATTGTTCGTAAGCTGGGGTTTCGAGTTCTGTTATACGGTATCGTGTGGGTGGGTGCTAGTCAGTAAAACACTGCTGAATCGAGCCTTTACTCTGTCTTGCCCGAATTCTGCTTTTTGCGTCGTTCCATATCTTCTCTCGTCATTCTCGTCCCAAGAAGCGTATCCCAATGTACAAAGAAGGGCTGGGCAAAGTTCGATTTGATGCCCACAGTCTACAACCGAGCGCATCAATTCAAAAAATCACATGGTGTCATACGATATGACACCACATACCTGATGGTGGATATCATGATAATCCGCATTATTACTGGACAGCAGCTGCAGAGGGTCGAATGGCAAGCTGTATCCGCAATGGTCGTCTACAGTCTTGAATGTCGATACAATAAAGAACACCATTGCCTGCCGTGTGGTCATCCCAGTCGACCATTCAGCTAACGCCGCACCCATGGTATCCAGCACGAATCCTTCCACGGGGTGATTATACAACGAGCCGAAAGCATAGGGAACATAAAGCCTGTGATGCCACGAGTGGAAAGACTTGTAAAGGAACTTGTTAACATGCATCAAGCGGTGGAGGAAATATTGCCATGTGTCAATGAAGAACCTGCGTGGGGGATCGGCATATAAGTAAACCCATTCAGGTCAACATCAATATCCACGTCACGAATGCGCAGCACAGGGAAGGAGGAAGCTGAGGGGAAGAAGAAAATAAGAGCGAGAGACGCACATAGCAGAAACGAACTGGAACGCGGGGACGCCCCACCAATACATGAAATACGCCGCTCTGGCGACGATCTCTTCCTTTCCTGCTGTGCCTATCCCAGATTCCGCGAATCCTCCCTTTGCAAGGCCACCAACAAATCCAATAAGAGCCTCTACAACTGGCTCCACCAGCCGCTCCCACCTCTGCAGGCCCTTGACAACTTCCGTGATCGCACTCCCTCCCCGTCCCACGACCTCTTCCTCCAACCACACAAGCCCCATGAGGGTTTGTATGACTTGCTGAAATATGACAGCAACGATTACTTCTCTACGGCTTACGAGGTTCCGTTTTTTGACTTCTGCAGACTCATGTATTCTGTATTTTTCAAGCCATTTCCAACCGGAGACGTCGAGCAGGTGAAAGAACAAGGACGAGACCCAGTAAGCAACGATGGGCACAGCGAGGGTAACGAGGTGGTCTGGGATGCCGTCGATGAGACGCGGCCGCTGTGAGTAGTAGAAGGGCGGGCGGTATTGTACAGCGGAGGTGGTGTTCATGGGTGGAGGCAAGGAAGAAGACAAGAAATATTCCCACGAAGATAAATGATTTTACAATTTAACTACAGCTCTTCATTAATCCTTCTCTACAGAATAATTATGATGCGTGTGTGATGAAATACAGGATATGCGGTCCGTGATATAGATAGCTCAAAGCAACAGACTGGGATCGTCGTGGTTGGTATACTTTTCAAAACTTACGGCTCGTTCAGGTTATTTAGCAATGTCGTCAGACAACGTTTTGTCACAAGGTCGCCCTGCAGCCCTGTCAGAACAGCTCGGAACAACCAATTACATCACATACTTTGAGGAGCGTACTAAATGTGTTGTCCCTCAGCGGCTCTGGAAGACACGCACGAAGGGCTTCACGAGCACTGTGCACAAGATCAATTCCCCAGCTGCTCGGAGAGAAATGCCACACATACCGAACGTTGTCGCTCAACCGAAGGTAACACCGCACGACATGCTTGAGCAGCCTCACGGCCTGGGTCTCCACCAACTGATTCACCATGTTGCTCAAAACCGTCCCAACCGCATAGAACCGCTCATAAGTATGGCAGATATATGTCAATCCCGTCTCATCAAGCAGGATTTTCTGCACGATGAATATCGCTACTGTCTTTGAGAGTTCGGAGCCCGTTTCCATGATCCGGAGGCATAGAGGAATAATTTCCGTTGACAGCAGGAAGTGGATGACGGTGTTGTTGTCGTTTTGCTAATCCAACTAGTGTTAGTACCTGGAATGTAAGGGTGAATTGGCCTCGCGGTAGACGCACCTTGACAAGGGCTCCAATTACTCCGAGAGAAGTGAGACGTAAATATTCAAAAGGACGAGTCTTGGATGTAGTATTGAGGAAGGGATATAAGAAGAGTGGTATATGTGCTGTAGGTGAATGAGTCAGTGTGTCTAGTGTCCAAAAGAAAGCCACGAGCATACCATTCAAAAACAATTGTCTAGTTTCGGAGTGGGAAGCGACACATTGCAAGAGGGCCAAGGCGTTGCACACCCGGTTGGACACAGTTGCCGTCAAGTTGGGCGGAGACAACAAGGGATAGACCGATACAATCTCTTGAAGCAAAGCCGGCATAACACCTAATCCCCCAAACGTCAACATGCCACTCCTCAAGAAATCACACTCAAATTCGAGCTTTACATACCGAAAGAATGCCATAGAACCAAGGCTAAATCATCGTATTGCTCCCTCTTCTTGCTGAGTTCCAACAACGCAGTGTCTCGAGTCTCGGGGTCCAACAGATCAATCACCAGCGCATATATCTTGTCATCATCCTGGACACCAGCAACAGAACCCGCCATCCCAGCACCGACCTGAGGCATACCCACGTTCCCTAGACCTGCTGCCGTGCCAATACTTCCCAAGCTGCCGCCAAGACCATTCGCATTCATACCGACAGCAGCCATGTTGATGTTCATGTTGAGATTCATGCCCATATACCCCGCACCAGCGCCTTGGGCGGTGGCCTGAGCCGAGCCAATGGGCTGGTGGGGTACTGGGTGAGCGAGGTTTACTGTAGCGCCCGCACCAGCACTGGGGGGAGTTTCTGGATAGTTCGAGATGGATGAAGAGGTTGGAGCGCGGGGGTAGGGAGGGTTGTACTGGGAATACGAGATGGGCTTTGGAGAGACAAGGCCCGCCATCTGGCCAACTGAGGAGTAGCTTGAAAGCACAAACTCAAGCCTCTACCACTACATACAATGACTAAGCTCTCGTCACATTGTCACACATCACAGGGTATCTACTTCAATGGTATCTACGCATCCAGTCCAGCAGCATATTGCAGCAGACCTAGCAACTTGAACTAAAAACACGTCAGATATACATCGACACACAATATTTCAACATACTTTTTCTTCCTCGGAGTCCGCAAACACCGACCACGCGCCCCGGTCGTGGAACTCAATCGCAAACGAAAACGGTATTGCTTCCAGATCCTCATATCCATCCTTGGGTTCCTTCAATGCCCTTACAGCACCACGCGCATCCAGTTTGTCCACCGCATGTGTCAGATCCTATCCATACATGAGCAAAGTTCCTACGGTTATATTGAGACCCTTACCTTTGGACTGCGGTAAAAGTAAAACGTATTTGGCGTAAACTTGTAGTACCTCCGCCTCCAAATCACCGAATCATCCGTCTGGATTGTCACCCAACCTGTCATCGCTCCTTCCCTTGCCTTCTGCTTGACCTCGTCCTCTGCTTTCAAGATCTTCGACTTCCTCTCTTCCTCTCCCCTCCTCCTAGCCTCCTCTTCCATTCTAGCAGTCTCTTCCGCAATACGCTGTTGTTCCCTCCGCCACTCTTCCAATCTCAAATGTTCCTCTATCCTCTTTTGCTTCTCGATCATCTTCCTCTCTTGTCGCTCCCTGGTCCTCCTCTCCTCTTCCTGCCGTTCCAACTCTTCCCTCCTCCTTCGTTCAGCCGCAACTCGTAGAGCTTCCGCCTGAATCGCAGCTTTCCGTCTCTCAGCTTCCTCCTCTTCCCTCCGCATAAGCTCTGCCTTCTCTCTCCTGATCCTCTCCTGCCTCATCTCTTCAGTTCGCAGAACCTCCCTCTCCTCCTCTTCCTTCTGCTTCTGCAGCTCCATTCTCAATTTCGCTCTTTCTGCCGGATCCCGAATAGCGGATAATCCCTGCGGTTCAGCCCACTTCCCCTTCTTCAATGTATCAATACCCCATTGTTGCTGCCCATAGGGAGGGAGTGGCTTGTCACTGTATCGACCAAACTCCTCCGGTCGAACCACAACTACATCCGCTTCTCCCCCACTCGGTCGTCCGCCCGCCTCTTCATGCGAAACAACAGCAAACTCTGACACACTACGGGTGTGCCGAAACGAAGATTCCGAAATAGTAGCGAGTCCAGGTGCAAGTGCAAGAGGTTCATGTTCATATTCACGTTCAGGTGTATGTGCATGTGGAGAATCATCCCTATGACCATCGGTCATCCCATCCTCATTTAAAAGGTAAACAAGGAAAAATCGCACGTACGCATATTCTCCATCTTTCTCTTTCTCCTCTCTCCCCCCTCTCCTCTCTGCAGAGGGGGGTAACGCCATGGTTGCGTAGATACCTTTATCCTTTGGCGGCGTGGGCGGCGGCATCGAATCCTCAGACTCCTGGCTTTCATCCACATCGCTCCGCCCCATCGCAGCAACAGGCCCAGATCGTTTCTTCCTTCTCAGAAATTGACTGAACATGTTACTTCCCATCCTATAATGTCCAGATGGCGGGGACGTCTCAGTCCCAATTGCCGAATGATGGCGGTTGTAGGGAGTATATGTCTCAGAAATAGACCTTTTGATAGGTTTGGGGTCGGCACTACCCATCGGCGCTGCATGTGGATTGTTGGTATTGGGGTAAATGGGTGCTGGTTGCGAATAACTTCGTCCCATTTCTGTTGCGGTAAGTGATTGGTGATGGTAACGCGGTTGATAAGGTGACCCCGTAGGTGAAGTGGTATAAATGACAGAACCAGCCGTCGCAGATATGTTCGAATTGAATCTTGATGAAGTCGGCGAAGTTCCAGCGCCAGTAGCAGAAAATGTCAAAAGGGAAGGATCTGGCTCAGCCAGAATATGTGTGATAGCGGCGTTGGTAAGTTGGGAGGTGTCGTCGACTGCAAGAACGGCATCGTGTTTCTAGTGCCCGAGGTAAATAACAAAATGAGTCAATGGAACAATAGACATTTGTGGACAATGGGCGGCGCGGTCGTCAGGGACAGTATTAATTAGCGCCCAATGTGGGGGGATTAGCCGCCCACTAGGCTTGTTTGGTAGATCTGTCCGTGCTAGCGCCAATGCCCCACGTCACTGATGATCGAAGCGGTGTACCCACCTTGAATATCACTCCCAGACGTCGCGTATGCACCTGTGCGCGTGCTACAGAAGGAAAAAAACATTCCAAGTGTCAACTCGTTATCTCCAGGAACCAACAAAACTGGGGGAGTGATATATAGAAAGAACGTAACACTTACCTCGACGAACACCCAAAACGCCCTTAGGAACGTAACTGATCAACACATACTTCACACTGTCCTCTTCACCTTCCTCTTCACTTGGAACCACAACATCGTCTGCGCGGAGGAATCCAATAAGTGTCTGTTCTGTATCTGAGGGGTCAATTTTGGTTTTGAGCTCTTCGAGACCTTCCGAGCCGAATGCATAGAGTGCAAGCTCGTCGATCTATGTGACCCCATTCATGGTTGATGAGTAAGTTGTTACCCGGAGCAGAGAAGAGAGAGGTGTGGGACACGTACTGTCCTGTTGGGATAATATAACAAAAACCTATGATGATAATTGTAAGTCGACCGTCAGAGCGGTCAAGCGTTAGTAGTGGACCGCGCACCAGTTAAACTCGTCCTTTAATACCGAGTCATATGCGGCCATAATCTCTGCCGTGTCCGCCAGATGTAAAGCCATATTTCCCCCGAGAGATCCGAGTACAAGCCAATTACTTGATGTCAATCGAACGAAATGAACAAAACCGAAGAAAGAATCAAAATCAAGTAAATGAACGGAGGAAAGTAATAATAAACAGTAAGAATGGAGCAAGCGAAGGCTTCCGAAAGGGAGTGGTGGGGCTTTGGGTATAGGCCAGGTATAGGTATAAATGGTTGCAAGGAAGTAAGTTGGAGAATCAAGATGCCTACACCACACACGGCTGTGTCCGATACCTATAGCTCCCATGTGATGATCAATACTCGTATAACGAAGAGTTGCTGTGTTACTTTTTTCGACAACTCACACATCACTCATCCCAGGGGGCTGTTCTCGATGCATTTTAACAACATAGTGTGTGTCGAGCGACGACAGGAGCGGCAATAGGCAGGCGGTAAGGAAAAAGAAATCTGATCCAATTAGCAATGCTAAAACAACAGGAATCACAGAATCACAGCATTATAACGGGAACGAGTCCATCTACTACTGTATACAAGTAAACTGGTAGCCGAAACGCGGGAAAGCAGAATGTCGAACTCTCGATCAGTAGAACCCAGTCATTGCCTATAAGTGAAATGCCACCATGTCGTTAGCAAATCCATCATTTGCTGGTGAAGTGGACTGGAATAGAACTTACAGGAGGAACACCATTCATAGAAAGACCGTTCATACTCGGTGCTTGCCCAACAGTTCTAACAATAAGATGTCAAACCCCGTGTCATGCAAGACTTTGATTCGTACTTACCCTCCATACGTCAACAACCCAATGCCAGCGGGATTGATGATGGGAGCCTCAGCCTCAGCCTGCTCCTTTTGTGTGTCCTTCTTCGCTCGTTCCTTAACTTCCTTCTCTAGCTGTGCCAACTGTCCAAGTGAAATCAGCATCGTTCATGCTCAAATGTACGGAGTTGGCTTACCTTGTCGATTTGCGACCGCTGTACCTGAATCTTGTACGGCATATAGAAATCGTTCAAGCCGTGCAACCATGACAACTCCTCCACAGTATCTGACCTCAGAAGGTCAAAGCAAATATACAAGGTCGCAGCGAAGCACTCCTTGTTCCCGATATCCACAAAGTACGACAGTAGCTCCTCGGCAACCTCGGTTGAATTTGATGTCGCAGCGGTAATCATGGCGTCCTTATACAACTTGTCTTGTTTGGACAACGCTATCGACTCTTCCCACTTGCTATTCTTCTTGTATAAATGCGCTGCGAGCCTGCGGAACTCGAGAAGGTCGTGTCGTTCTAACCGGCGAGCAAGAGCGATGTTATCGAAGTTCTCGAAGCTGTCGATCGAGTCGCGGAGTGTCTTGTAGTCTTCCTCTTCAATCAGGAGGTCATTGTAAGCATCATTGACAGCTTCGATGTTGAGCTGGGAAATCATCAGAAAATCATCCCGAATGAACATATGAAACAGCTTACATGTTGCACAGCAATGAGGTAAGAGCGAATGAGAGGGATGTGGTCAATCTGGCGGAACATGCGAACAACACGAGTATGATCAATGCGAGGGATAAGAACAGTCAACAAGTCAGTGAGAAGTGTTGGCTGTTCCTGGAGATAGAATGTAAGAGACTTGTAGTAGCTACAACGTGCGGTTAGTACCCGAACATGAAAAATTGTTACTTACAACTTACATCTCAACATTAGCCACCCGGACAATAACGTCCTTGAACTGATTGTGCTCCCAAGCGTCAGCGGAACGCTCGATCATAGCTAGTGCGGCATTATCCTGGAAGATGGGGATATCAGCGAAAGACGCTCGGTCCCATACTGGTCACCTACAAATTCATCATATTTGATGTATAGGAATACCAGCTCAGGCCACAAGTGAGCTCGCTCCGTCGCTTTAATGACCTTGGGAATGTTGATACGAGCAACGAACAGTTTGAGATGTTCCATCACTGTAAAACGAATTGGAGATGATGATACAAATAGGGCGAGGAACTGCATACGTACGCTTCGCGGGCTTGTACTTGCTGAGAAGAATGGCCAGCTCCGTGAAGATACCCATGTGAGCACGTTCCAAGCTCAGGCCAGCCTCGAGAAGGTTAATAACCTCCTCAAAGTGACCAGCATTCTCATACATGCTAATGAGAGCAGGAAGTTCCTCCTACGTAAAAACATCAATGTCAATTGCGTTGCAACAATAAATCGGACATACGGCGTGAACAATGATGTGAAGACCGCAAATCTGAGCAAGGCGGAATTCATTCTTGCCGATACAAGCCTTGTGCACTTGCTTCCACACCCTATAAGGACGGTTGGTCAGCCACCTAAAGAAAATCGAGAGGCCCGTAGCTTACTGGGTGTTTCCAGCCTTCCTCGCACTCTCCACAGCAGCCTGGTTCTCCCCAAGATAGATCAGCGTAGTCGCCAATCTCGCCCAATTGGAAATGCTCGTGAACAAGAGCTTAGCAGCTTGGTACAAGTCATCCTCGAAACACTTCTCTCCAACCTCTAGGATATCCGCGACATTGGTCATGCCCAGGAAGTCCTCCATATCATGGAGACGATCAGTCTTAGCGTAGGCATAGGCAAGCTCGGTATCGATCTTGGGTTCACGGAGAGTCTTGCGCGCCATTTGGAGGTAACGCACAAGGTCATCATGTTTGCCTGCGCGGTTGGCAATCTCAATGACTTCAGCGAAGTTGGAGGGATCCTCAGCCTTGATGTAGGAATCTGTCGTACCGTATTAATACTTCAATTGTGATTGGAATTGAAGATACGCACCGACTGAGTCCTTGATGCGCATAACATCCAACTGAGCCTTAGCCAATCTACTCCAGACCTCGGGCCTGTTGACCTTGTTGGCGTAGTCCTGTCCGCGATCAATCGACACAATGTGTTCAACAAGCACATTGATTGCTTGTGCATGCTGTTCATACTTCTTGTAAATTGTGAACGCCTCCTCGTATAACCCCTTGTCAATGGCAATCTTCGCGATCTCCGACGGATCATAGTTCTGCAGCTTGTTGATATACCCAACGACCTTGCCCTTGTCAGAGTTGATAGCGGTCAGGAGCAACAAATTCTGCAAGCTCTTGTTGTCGCTGAATGGCGACGGCTCGATGATGATCTTCTCCAACAGCTCAATAAGCTCAATGGGGAGGTTGGCCTGGATGAAAGCCTTGACAGTAACTGATACATCATCGGGATCAGTACACTCAGGAATGGCAGTCGCAACGATCTGTTGGTATTGTCAGTGGCACACCCAGGGCGCAAAAAGCTTATATCATACCTGATCGATCAAAGCGCGACGGTGGAGGTTGTCATCAGAGAGCACTTGAGACCAGAGGTCGAGTTCGCGGCGTTTAACGAGGTAACGAGCTTGCTGTTTGAACATGGAATTCTCGTTCGTAATAGCGATTAACTCTTCGTCGCAGAGACCCTTTGCATAGGCAATGTATGCGAGGTATGGGTCGCGAGCCTCGCAGAACCGACCAACAACAAGAGGATCGTAGAGCTGCAGAAGGTTAATAAGTAACCAAAGACTATGGTGTAAACTCGCGTACATTGTTCTCCTTCAAGAATTGCTCGGGGTTGTTATTGCTGTCGATGTAAATCTTGGCAACCGCATTGAAGACAGCAGGATCCTGGCTACCAGCCTGCACGCGAGCCTCGAGCCAGGGAAGGATCAACTTGAGCCTGTTCCTCTGCTCAACCTCAGCAACGAGCTCGTCGATGGGGAATGACCCCTGAACACTGGCTAGCAAACTCTTGATCGTTGTCTCGTCACAGTCAACGTCTAAGAGGCCACCGACAACCTGGGGGGTCCTGACAGAGTTGACACGCTGCACATATACCTCAATGAACTTGACCAAACCGTTCTGGTACAAGTATAGAACGAGGTCGTGGACGAAGTCGAAACGATCGCAAACGATGATAAGAGGGAGCTGATCGGACAGCTTGGCTTCCTTGAGGAAATTCTTGACCTTCTCGGGATTGTAGTAGTTGCTCTCCCTGCAAATGCGCTCGACCTCCCGGATTTGGCCAGTGCGAGTGGCGGCCTGGATGTACTTGAAGTGAACTTCTGGGTCCTGGCTAAGGTTAACGACCGAGCCGAGGTAATAATACAAGCCCTCAAAGCTCTTGTAGCTCTCAAACATCTCAATCAACTTGACAGGACCGAGAATGTCGGAGTACTTGGTCGCGATCTGAATAACAACCTGCAAATTCTGGCGAATGTTGACGCGCAGCATTTCATTGAGGCAGGCCATTGACTGCTCAGGGGTGAGTTTGCTGAAGTAGTTAACGAGCCACTGCGCAAAGAAAAGCTGAGTCAAAGATCCATCGCAACTCAGGTACACTCACATCGGGTTGGAGGCCAGTGGTATGGACGATGGCCCTCTTGATGTCGGCCAAGTCCTCATAATGTTCCAAAGCCTAGAGATATATACAGTCAAAAACGCAAGTTACCTTGGATACAATCAACAGAACGCACACGCTGCAGGAGACCAGCCTTCTCACAAAGGTTGGCGATCCTGGGACGATCATAATAGGAGAACATCTCATTTCCGAGGATGGCGTCAGCAACTTGAGGAGCGTGGACCAAGTTCATCTCGAGCAACCGTGTCTGAAGGTGAGCTTGCTCGGGCTTGTTATCTTTCAAGGCATCCAACAAGAACGAAGTGGCGGGTTGGATCATATTCTGAGACATGAAGATGTCGACAACCTGAAAGGCCTGTGTCAATGGTTGTTACATCCAGGAATCACAAGTCACTCACCCGCTCAATGTCGACCAACGGGCCAGATTCATCGTTCACCAATTGTGAGGCGAACTCAGCACCCTTATCGGGGTTGGTGCGCATGATATGCTGAAGGAGGCCAACATAGTCAGGAGTGTAGCCAACTTTCTTGGAATACAGAACAATCTTGTCAGTTTGGCCGGTCTCTGCGAAGCAGGCAATGACTTTGTTGGGGACGTTGGCGCGAAGGTAGACGGAGAGGGCAAGGGACATGTCATGAAGGCGAACGATGTCACCAAGCTCTTCCGAGCAAGTCAACTAGGTTGAAAGTTAGTCTGGCAAAAGGCGAGGCCGCGCCGAACCACGTACCTTGTTCTCCTTGAGCCATTTCTCGAGAAGTTGTTTCCTTCCCTGTTGTAAGACAGGACGGGCAAGCTCCAGGGACTCGAGATGGTTAAGTTCACCCTTCTCAAGCAAGATACCAAAGTATTGGAGGATAGGTGAGAGACCACCAGGAGGAGCAGGGGCGGACTTGAAGGCCTCGATGATCTGGTTGGTTCGCAAGATGCCCTACGAAGATGGATAAGTAATGTTCCCAAGATTTGCATCGATCCAGGACTCACCCGCGGAGAATTAGCGGCAACCTTAGCAGCCTCGCCATACTGACCAGCCGCAAACAGTTGCTGATATTGTTTAATATAAAGGTCATCAGCGCCGGGAAGGTTAGCCCTGCTAGCCAACTTGAACGCCAACTCTGTGTTGTTCAAACTCTGGAGGATGTAGGGAACGATCGTCTGCTCATCGACATTGACACTGAGGACCTGCCCCTTTTTGTTAACACCGATGATACCATTCGTCGCTTCGTGTTCAGCCGTGACGAAGATCGTCTCTCCGGAGATACGGTTCATGTAGACACATGCACCAGTCTCAAGGTCGTAAAGGTGGATGAAGCCATATTTGGTGACGAGGTAGATGATGCCGTGCTTCTTGGATACTTGCATGGCCACTGGGAAATCACTAGTCGCTTCCGCTGGGAAGAAGACCTCGACAGCGCGCTTAGTAAAAGGCGGGTCTGGAGCTTGGTGGTCGATTTCGACGATTTGGAGCTATTATTGTATTGAGTGACCAAAATCAGAAATAGATACTAATGTCCTACCTTGGCCCCAGTCGCTGTACGTACAGCAAACGTGAAGAGCTTCGTCGACTTCTGATGACCATCCAACTTAAGCTCAGCAAACGCTGCAGCGTGACCCTCAATGGCCTGCGAGACACCCCGATCCCTGCTGTACAGCTGCATGGAACCCTTGACCTTGAACGCAGAAGGATTTGTCGTGTTTGAAGAGATACCAATGAGAACGAGCCACTTCTCGTCAGGTGTAACACGATAGTTGATAATCTGGCTGCCCGCAAGGGTTGGGTGACGGTCGAAAATCTTCTGGGGTGGCGAAGTCTGGTCGGCAATTGTCCAGTGATACACCGCAGACTCGGTGACCATGCCGATCGTCGTATCAGAAACCCATTTCCAGAAAACAACATCCTCATTCATCGTGTGCGATTTGACCTTCTGCTTCGTGTCAATATTGAAGACTTGAAGTGTGCGTGAGGCTAAGAGAACAAACGCGTTTATCAGGATGACGTTGACTATGCTGCGCATGGAAACAGACCTTTCAGAGCCAAAATTTTCTGCGAAGGGTGCATGATAGCAGATTCGGCAGATATAGGTCGACGCAAGACATTGTTGGCATCCGCAAGGTCGATGATGACGACCTGGTCCCGCTCATTAACTCGTTCGCGTACACAAATGAAACGGTCGGATTCGAGTGTTAGTGTCTAGAGCACATAAATGTGGTTAGATTCCCTTCAAAATGCCAAAACTTGACCAGGTACCTATAGCAAAAGGAAAGAGAGACGCAGTCAGTACATGTGTGCACGTCAGCACTGGCATGCCGCCGCGTTAACGTACCTGGAAGGATATCGAGGCTGGCTGGACTCCAAGACTGGATAGTTGGAGATGTTCGCAAAAAGCGATGGGTTTTGTGTAATCCAAAGCCATGGTGAATGTGTCTGGGTCCAAGCAGGACGCTGCGGCTGTTGGTCGTAACTTATGTCAAGGGCAAAGGGAAACTTATATTGTTTACATCTGTTGTGCTGCACCTTGTAGTACATGGCGATGCCTCCAACCTCCTGATCGAGGGTTGATCGAGGTCCCCAGTACTAGGCGTCCTTACACCGTACAAACTTACATGCGGCATGTAGCAATGGGCCCAATGAACCTGGCTTCAACGTTCGGAAACATGCTGAAATTTAGAGCTATCGTTGCGAAAAACAACCGGTCTAACTGGCTTCTTGGGTTTCCTGACGATTCGGGGCGGCCTTATCCTCTATCTTTTTGTTGATGTAATGAGTTGAGTGGTCGAACAAATTCAGTCACTTCACGGCGACATTCTATTCTGCCCGGAGAATGGTTCGAGGGATAAACACAAGAATGAACGTCCTGTCCTGAAGGAGGCGCTGTCTCTGGTAATGCCTCCAATTACCCTTGAACCCAGGCCTTCGGGTTCGGTATTTGATCCATCGGACATCAGGAAGGGCTTCTTTATTTCCTTCTACGTAGGGAATACCGGGATCGTGCAAAAGGATAATGGAGAAGCCTGCCAAAGGATCCACGTGGTTCCACACGCATGGCCAACGGAAAGGCTAGAGCCGCGTAGAGCAGGTTTGTCCGACCTCAACAAAAGGATTGTCCTCAGAACATTCAGATACACACCAGCGTTGATATCATCGTGTGTTGCCAGCGAGCTCCAAACGACATGGTTAGCCCGCTCTTTCGTGCGCTGAGGGTGACTGGACAGTTTCTGGGCAGTTTCCACAACCCTCATGACCCGCAGTTACTACATGTCACTCGAACAACAATCCCTTGCTAGTACTAGATCTGTGAACTCCCGTCCCTCCCGCCTATTAGTTATGGCAGTCGAGTTGGGAGTATTAACCGGCAAAGGAAAAGTCTCCCGACCTTGACACCGTGCTATATACATCAAAAGTACGTACGACGCTGAACCCATTAGACTGGAGAAATCGCCAGCGGAGCATTTGAAAGCCTGCTTATCATCTTTCGTCGAGAGTGGAGACGGTCTCCTTCAACCAGAAGCCTACAATGCTTCTAAATGGGCTGGGCGGGTATTGGGTTGATGCGACACTCTTTGGGCCGGATTGTTTCTAGCCACCTAGGTCTACGTCTACATTTTGCGCTCTAGGGTTCTTATAGGTCAAAGAAAACCCGGTCAGCTACAGGGAACATTACATACCCGTTAACCCAGGCAAGTTGCACGGGGTCCATTCTATTCGACTGTGAAGTGAGTAACCACGAATCCGAAGGAAATAGGCTTAGTATCCCTACGGTCTTGATGAATATTCTGGAAATTCGCTTTGTTTCTGCGGCCCCTGGCTTCATTGGACAGCCTAGCACCGGGGAAACCCGCCTCTTGTTCGGTACCCTGGTTCCCTTGAACCGCAAAGACCATGTTCCTCGAAAACTCATTTCAAGATCGTTCTCCCTTTAAATGGTAACGCTCTACAGCAGAGTTGGGTTGGGGGATACGTAGGGTACATGAAATCCTGATATCTGTGTATGGTCTAAGTAACTGGAGTCACGAAATATAAATATGGAACATCCATGGTTAATCATTAATCAATCCTCCTCTCCCAAAGCTAGGGCTTGTTCTAGCTCATCTGCTTCATCAATTAACACGGACAGGGGTGGGGCATTTCCGTAGACGAGTCGCTGGATCACGATAGCTACAGACCAGCAGGTTATTCCAACTACGACTGCGAAATATGGAAACGGTACTTACCAATATCAATTGAGAGTTGGAAGACAGCACAGACCTTGAATTGTAATGGTGACTGCTGGAGGAAAAAGTACACCGCTCTGGTGTAAGGGATAATCAGATTTATGGGATCCAGTGAAATGATGGTACTGTGGCTCACTTGAAGGCATCTCCGAAGAACCAACCGGCCAATGTTGACAAACGGAAACCGTACAACGAGCGTTGGTGGTAGTTACTAGATGCCAGATAGGGTTAATGAGATGGTAGGGTTGCAAGCTTACTCACCTGATGAGTTGTGGTATCGGAAGTGTGCTCTCGAGGCCGAGCGCAACGAAGCCCAAGATATTGATATAAAGTTCGGCTCGACCGAGAATGAGGAAGAGGATAGCTTGACAGAGTCTGCATGAAGTTTCAGGGGATCAATGGTGTTCGCTAAGGGGACAAGCAAACTTACATGAAACCACAGAGAAACTCAATATACTGGGAGTAGGTGGGCCACTGCCAGAAGGAAAGCGGCCTGGTTGAAGAGCCAAGAGACTCTGGGCTCAATTTTGGTCGAAAGAGGATGCAGATATAGAGTAGGGCAAGCTAAATACGAGGTTAATCATATATTTATGAAGGAGCCGTTTCGACTGACTTGAGCCAATATCATGAGGATGGATTGGACCAACAATGCAATTTCGAAGTGATTCCTGTAAAATAGTTCTAGTCATTCTGAGGTTGAGTTGCGACAAAGCCTTGCCGTACCCAAGCCAGAAGAAGCAGCGAGTTATGTTGGCGAGTAATCTACGTGCAGCGCGTCAGGATTTTCGGTAGGGGGCAAGAGTAAGTGCATTGACAGAATCGCGCAAACATCACGAGAAAATCCAGTTGCATCTCTAAACGCCGCACATTAGATGAGGTTCTTGTGGTATAGGCATTCATTTGCTTGCCGTTTACGAATAATTGAAACAGCCTGGTCGGCGTAAACCTGCACGCAAAGTTGAAATGTCATTCCTGGGTGCGCATGACGCGGTGTTGGATGTATACCAAGGGTGGCCCAACGGCCATACCAATAGAGGCTGCTGCCGATAGCCAGGTCATTTTGTGCGCTGTGGAAGTAGTTCTAGTGATAAAAGGTGGGACGACAACAGTCACGGTGGGCTACAACGTGAACTTGCTGCACCTGCATCTCATTGCCGTTGGTCATACGGCTTAGTCATCACAGCAACCCAGCGCTCACTTCGCAGTCGAACCCTTCCAAGGACGGCGATACTGACAAACTTTCAGGCGCAGTTATCTAGATGTACTCCAAGTAGAAAATTAGGAAGAAGGTCAGATGCATATTCAAAGCTCTCAAACCCCGAGTTTGCGGGCAGGGGTTTGGGCGGGGTTTTGGGCAGGGTTTTGGGCAGGGTTTGGGAGGGTTTGAGTCGAGATATCCTCCGGTGTCATTTTATCCGGTTTCCTGAGTCTCTAATAGAATGTTCGTACTTATGCTCATTTGAGAACGAAGGACGACCGACAGCCATATCTACTCCTTCACGACGCAACACTGCTTGAACGTTTGAACGTTTGCCCTATTTTAGGCATGAACGGTACTCAACGGCCGCAGAGTCACGTGGGGAACAATTTCGCTGCAAGTGAATCCATTCGTGTCAATCACTTCCAATACCCAGCATTCCACACCTGCCAAAATTTGCCCAGCACAAGTCGTTGATTTCCTTTGTTTTCGCTCAATTCTGGACTGTCCTAACCTCCCTTGACCACCCCGCGGTCCTAATCTACAGGCTTCGTCCCATAACCTAATTCCACGTTGCAGCCTGTAAGACGGTTCGCACTTGAGTCCTCTTGACTTACAAGGATGTCCTCATCAAGCGGAAACACTCCGCATACGGAGAAAACCGATGCGGCTGAACTAAAGAAGGCGTTGGCGACTGGTGCGGTGAAGGAGAAGGGGTCTTCCAGTGCTGCAGGTGAGTATGAGACATATGTATGCATATATGTACCTGATGCATCCCTTTCGCTAGTGCCAGCGATTGTATGCTACTGTCTGGCGTCGATATTGATGACTGTTGTCAACAAGGTCGGCTATGTCCCAATACCCCGTGTTACTGGTCTGACTTGCAATTACGAACAGTTCGTCGTATCAGGCGCAAACTTCTCCATGAACTTCCTTCTTCTATGCATTCAGTCCTCGGTCTGTGTAACATGCGTAATGCTCGTCAAGAAGCTTGGAATTATATCATTCAGAGACTTCGACAAGAAGGACGCCAAGGCCTGGTTTCCTATTAGTTTTCTCCTCGTTAGCGTTATCTATACAGGCTCAAAGAGTTTGGTGAGCAATTACAATTGTTGATGTGACATTTTGGTTATATTAACCTGAACAACTAGCAATACCTGAGTATACCAGTGTACACCATTTTCAAGAACTTGACTATTATTTTAATCGTAAGTCAATTAAATGCTTAGTGTGGCTTGAGATTCACCTACAAATCGCGTTAGGCGTACGGAGAAGTCATTTGGTTTGGCGGCTCGGTTACAGCGCTCACGTTCATTTCCTTCATTTTCATGGTGAGTTCTAGCTGATTTTGTGCGCCAAGCTACCGCGCTAATGGACGCTAGGTTATTTCATCCATTATCGCTGCGTGGTCTGACGTCACCAGTGCCTTCGCCCAATCGTCGCCAGCGGTTAGCAGTGGTATCAGTGCAGACATGATGCAAAACCTCCTGGGTGCTGTCCGCGGTCTCAATGTCGGTTATTTCTGGATGCTTGTTAATTGCCTCACAAGCGCCGCCTATGTAGGGTATCTCGCCAAGCACTCTCACAATTGGCCTGACACAGAGTTTTTAGGTTTTGTCAATGAGGAAGAGGATCAAAGCAACCGGGTTCTCCGATTGGGACTCCATGTTCTACAACAATCTGCTGAGTATTCCGGTTTTAGCGGTCTTTTCACTATTGGTCGAAGACTGGGGATCAGACAATCTGATACGTAACTTGTACGTCGGGTTTTTCTACCCCTCTCTTATGTCCTCATAACGCCATCTGGAACAGCCCTCCAGAGTCACGCAACTTCTTGTTATTCGCAATTGCATTCTCAGGTGCGGCCGCTGTTGGTATCTCGTATTCTACAGCATGGTGTGTGCGGGTGACGAGTAGCACAACATATAGGTACAGTGATACACCATCTGTTCTAAATATTCCCGAGATTGACGTGGGGGGACCGCAGTATGGTTGGAGCTTTGAACAAGCTCCCCGTCGCAGCATCAGGGATGCTGTTCTTTGGGGATCCAGTCACGTTTGGGTCAGTGTCGGCTGTTGGGGTTGGGTTTTTTGCGGGGATCTTGTATGCAGTGGCAAAGAACAACCAGAAAAACGCGGGGGCGCGGAAACAGGCTGACGGGATCATCCCTTTGGCAAACCGGAAACCTTAGGCGACGACGCCGGACAGCAGACAGAAGAACGTGAAATAACCGGGGTTGTGTAGAGTACGGAATTGTGCGAAGATAGTTTGTGACACTTTTATCTGGTAGAGACAATCACATGGCCGCAGGGGAGACATTGTGGCTTGGATGTTGTGATTCAACTGTCATGAAAGTACAGCGGCGGTGGAACCACCAGAGGGTGTGGAGATGAAGCGGGTCGCCCGCGCTAATACCGAGTAAGGATTGGTTCAGGGCATGGGTAGAAAAAATATCATAAATAGCACACTCGAGTATCAACAAAAGACCCTCACTCCTCCCCGCCTTCTTTGAATCGCGTATTTCAGCGCTTGTGATAGCTTTTGTTTCTTGTTTCCCAATATCTTCCGGTTGTTGGCTATTCCGAGATCCTCCTTCCGTTTTGCCTAAATTGCTGTCAAGCGGAACCATCGCCCAAGCTTGACCATCAACTATCACCATGGCTTCACAACCGTCAGCTACTCTCCACCCTCCGCGACTGTCTGCCATGTTTGCGACGTCACCCAGTGCTCCAGGCACTCCCGTGCATTCCATCCAGACAATGAGAAGAAAAGCGGCAGGCCACGGTGGCCCCCTAACTAAAATTCTCGTTGCGAATCGTGGTGTATGAGTCATTTCGCGACCCTGGTGTCTTGTCGTTGACTTTTCATCCTACAGGAAATTGCCATCCGCGTCTTCCGAACTGCTCATGAATTGGCTATGCACACCGTCGCAATCTACTCCTATGAGGACCGCTTATCAGCTCATCGTCAAAAAGTAAGACCGAGCTTACGGTAAAATCTGCGTCGCACTATCGCTGAACGCTGTCTATGATAGGCCGACGAAGCGTATCAAGTTGGCAAGGGTCTCACCCCCGTTGCTGCGTACCTCGCGCAGGACGATATCATCAGGATTGCCTTAGAACACGGTGTTGACATGATCCATCCTGGGCGAGTTTATTCTATTCTGACGCATTACAACTTGAATTAACGCATCTCGTACGTCTATAGTTACGGTTTCCTGTCTGAAAACGCGGAATTTGCTCGTAAGGTTGAGCAGGCCGGCATCGCTTTTGTCGGACCTTCCCCGGAAGTCATCGATGGACTTGGCGATAAGACCAAGGCCAGGACACTTGGTATGGGCATATGATCATTCCATTTTACGTGCACTTTGCTGATGGCGATTATTGCAGCCATGAAATGCGGCGTCCCTGTTGTACCCGGAACCCCGGGACCGGTGGAGTCCTACAAAGATGGAGAGACGTTCATCAAGGAGTATGGTTTCCCAGGTAATGTCTTCTGTTCCGAAAGAATGCTTAAAATATACTCAGCACTCGGATGCAGTCATCATTAAGGCTGCTATGGGTGGTGGAGGTCGTGGTATGCGTGTTGTGCGGGAGGAGTCAGACTTCAAGGCCTCCTTCGAGCGTGCAGTCAGTGAAGCCAAGGCCGCGTTCGGCGACGGAACCGTCTTTATCGAACGTTTCCTTGAACGCCCGCGTCACATTGAGGTTCAGCTTCTTGCCGACGCCAAGGGAAACACCATCCACCTCTTTGAGCGTGACTGTTCAGTCCAGCGTCGCCACCAGAAGGTCGTCGAAGTTGCGCCCGCTACTCATCTCCCCGAAGAAGTCCGCCAGGCCATCCTGGGTGACGCAATCAAGCTCGCCAAGAGCGTCGGATATAGGAACGCTGGCACGGCCGAATTCTTGGTCGATCAAATGGGCAGGCATTACTTCATTGAAATTAACCCACGTATTCAAGTCGAACACACCATCACTGGTGAGTTGCGCTGTGAAACTCCAAACACATGGAGATAGCGCCACACCGACTAACCCATTAATCTTACCACTCGTGATTTTGACAGAGGAAATAACCGGGATTGACATCGTTGCCGCCCAAATCCAGATTGCCGCCGGCGCCACCCTTCCGCAATTAGGCTTGACACAAGACGCAATCACTAAACGTGGCTTTGCCATTCAATGTCGTATCACAACCGAAGACGCTGCCGCCGGATTCCAGCCCGATACTGGAAAGATCGAAGTGTATCGTTCCGCCGGTGGCAATGGTGTCCGTCTTGATGCCAGCTCTGGTTTCGCTGGTGCTCAAATCACAGTATGTGTTGGGTTACCTTGGGATTTGTACTTGGGGAGCTGAAAATGAGGCCTTTAGCCCCACTACGATAGTTTGCTGGTCAAGTGCTCTGTTAGCGGTACAACTTATGAAGTCGCTCGCAGGAAGATGCTCCGTGCACTTGTTGAGTTCCGCATTCGTGGCGTCAAGGTCGGCGTCCCGAAACTGTCCATAGTCTGTATCGATTGCTCACTGTTTCATAGACCAACATCCCTTTCTTATTCCGCTTATTGACGCACGATACTTTCATCGCAGGAAAGACCTGGACAACAGTACGTTCCAGTCCGATACCTCTCGCGATCCTTCTCATCCTAGTTATCCAGTTCATCGACGATACCCCAGACCTCTTCAAACTTGTTCAAAGCCAAAACCGTGCTCAAAAACTGTTGGCTTATCTCGGTGACCTCGCTGTTAACGGAAGCTCTATCAAGGGCCAAGTCGTAAGTATCGTACAAGCGATAGACGGTGTTTGGAGATGTTCATACATGGCATTGTAGGGCGAGCCTGGTCTCAAGACCGAAGTCGTTATTCCCAAGCTCGCTAACCGTGATGATCCCAATGGACCTCCCCTTGATACCACCTTCCCTTGCGCCGTTGGCTGGCGTAACATCATCGTCGAACAAGGTCCCGAGGCCTTTGCCAAGGCCGTTCGCGCATATCCCGGTGTATTAATCATGGATACCACCTGGCGTGATGCCCACCAATCTTTGCTTGCCACTCGTCTACGCACCATTGATATGGTGAACATTGCCAAGGAGACTAGTTACGCTCTTGCCAATGCATACAGTTTGGAGATGTGGGGTGGTGCTACTTTCGACGTTGCTATGCGCTTCCTGTATGAGGATCCTTGGGAGCGTCTGGTATGCTGCAAATCTTACGTTTCTGCAGCTTTGGAGTGCTCAGTGTCTGTTTTTGATAGCGTACCCTCAGGAAGCTCGTTCCCAACATTCCGTTCCAGGCTCTCGTCCGTGGCGCTAACGGTGTCGGCTACACATCCTACCCGTATGTTTAACTTAGATATTCTGTCTTACGGAACGGGGGATTCAACCTGCGACAGGGATAACGCGATTTATGACTTCTCCAAGAAGGCCGTTGAAAACGGCCTCGATATCTTCCGTGTCTTCGATTCGCTGAACTACTTCGGTACGTTTTCTAGTCTTGCGTGGTCCAGTGAATAACCGGTTAACTTTGTGGTTCCAGAGAACGTAAGTTTGGAGCTTCACGGCAAGATTAACGGACTCAATAATCACGGTTCTTACAGATGAAACTCGGCATTGATGCGGCCAAGAAGGCTGGCGGTGTTGTTGAAGCCGTTGTTTGCTACAGCGGTGACGTTGCCAGTCCCAAGGAGACCAAGTACACTCTCCAATACTACCTTGACTTCGTTGATCAGCTCGTCAAGGAAGGGATCCACGTTCTTGGTGTTAAGGACATGGCTGGTCTCTTGAAGCCTGAGGCTGCCAAAATGTAAGAGAGTTTATATCTGCTACAGAAGGAGTTCGGAACTGATAAGGGCTCCGAAAACTATAGCCTCATCGGTGCCATTAGGAAGGCTCACCCCGATCTTCCCATCCATGTGCATTCGCACGACACCGCGGGTATTGCCACCGCTAGTATGCTTGCTGCAGCTGCGGCTGGTGCCGATGTCGTTGACGTCGCCATCGATAGTCAGTACCTTATCATCGATATGAGAAGCTTTTGTGGAGATGCTCACATGAATCCACCATGAAATTACCCTTCTAGGCATGTCTGGCTTGACCTCTCAGCCTTCTATGGGTGCTGTCTGCATGGCTCTGGAACAGACCTCGCTCGGCACTGGTATTCGCTATGAGGACGTTCAAGCCCTCAACAGCTACTGGAGCCAAGTCCGTGTGCTCTACAGCTGCTTCGAGGCCAACGTTCGCGCTTCCGACTCATCGGTATTCGACCACGAAATGCCTGGCGGCCAATACACCAATCTGATGGTTAGTAACATAAAGAAGCATTACGGACTTCTCTTCGACTGATGTCCTTTGTAGTTCCAAGCTTCTCAACTCGGTCTTGGTACCCAGTGGGCGGGTGCGTATCCAAAATATGTCAGGGTTCTGTCGGAGCAGCTGACGAGTTTTATTTAGAAATCAAGCGGAAGTACATCGAAGCAAACGAACTTGTAATGTTTTTCCCATACCAGCTTACGGATTCGGTAGTCTGACTGTCTTACTTATCTACTCAGTGCGGTAACATCATCAAGGTACCCCATTTCCGTCTATCAGAGCTCAGAAGTATCTCGTAACTGATACATCTCTGTCGCCAGGTTACCCCATCGTCAAAGGTCGTTGGTGACTTTGCTCAGTGGATGACACAAAATGGCCTTTCTAAGGAGCAGGTACTCGAACGTGCTGAGCAACTTGATTTCCCCTCTTCCGTTGTCGAGTTCTTCCAGGGTTATCTCGGACAACCTGTGGGAGGATTCCCCGAGCCCTTACGCTCACGCATTATCAGAAATAAACCAAGAATCGATGGACGTCCTGGTGCCACCTTGGAACCATTGGAATTCAAGAAGATCAAGGCGGAGCTGCGGAGTAAATTCGGCAAACACATTACCGATACAGATGTGACTTCCTACGTCATGTACCCCAAGGTACAGAAGCTTGCGTTCATAGCCTCATGGGACGGTGTTCTGAATACAATCACCACAGGTCTTTGAGGAGTATCAAGGCTTCTTGGAGAAGTATGGCGATCTCAGGTATGACTTCGTCCATTCCTATCTCCTTCCATTTAAACGACGCTTATTATTATTCATTCTTACCATAAAAGTGTTGTTCCCACGCGCTTCTTCCTTGGTCGTCCCGATGTTGGAGAGGAGATGCACATTTCCATTGAACCAGGGAAGACTCTCATAATCCGTCTTATGGCTGTGGGTCCTGTGGTGGAAGGTCGTGCGCAGCGTGATGTGTGGTTTGAAGTCAACGGAGAGGTAAAACTTCGGTTCTCTTTATCATGCCTCATAGGTGGAGCTGATAATATGCCGTTAGGTCCGCGCGGTCTCTATTGAAGACAAGAATTCGGCCGTCGAGACTGTTTCGCGGGAGAGGGCCACTACTGATCCCGGCTCCGTCGGGGCTCCTATGTCTGGTGTAGTCGTGGAAGTCCGGGTTAAAGAGGGCCAGGAAATCAAGAAGGGTGATCCTGTCTGTGGTAAGTCTTTCTTGTGCTTTGGAATCCAATGCGTTATCTTAGCATTATCTCTTCACACACCAACAGTTCTGAGTGCTATGAAAGTGAGTTATTAACATCGTTTTCTCATGATATCAGTGTTTTGACGCATTTGACAGATGGAGTCTGCCGTCACAGCACCCGTTTCTGGCCACATCAAACGTGTTGTCGTTCATGAGGGTACGTAGCATCCATTTTATCCTCTTTCCCAGCCGCACTCATCGTCTTCCTCGACAGGTGATTCCATTAATCAGGGTGATCTCGTCGTCGAAATTGTTCATTGATATATTTTTGGGCGAACATTCCAAAACCGTATTCGAAGGTTTCCTACTATCTAGATATTCGCACCATATTTTATATATTGATAAGACTTGTATGAAGCTTGAAGAACTAAGTGGTTTTTACTCATCATGATGGGTGATACAACTGCCAAGCTATTTCCTTGTCGACACAAAGACGTTACTTTCACCATCTTCCTGCTAAACCGGGAATGGGAATTATATCAACCTATCAGTGGGTTGCCTTGGTATGGGATGTCAGAATTTGGCTTGGGATCGGTTGTGTGGAGCACCGCATAACCAGCAGGTTGGCTAACTTAACGAAATGCACAACACAATCGCCATTCAACCGCCCCCCTATTATTTCACCCCTCATCACAAGTTACTCGAGTCCATCAGGAGCAGGTCCATAGACCTCCAGATGAGATAGGTAAGTTCAAGAGGTCTAGAGGCATCCAGTTCCGTCTCAATGTCACTTATCCGCAAACCATGATAAACGCTTAACTCTCTAAGTTTGTAGGGAACGAGTCGCGCCTCGCCCTCCCCCCCTAAGGCCACCCATGAACGGGACAGGATAGGAGATCTATCACTGGATCTGGACCATCTGCCTCGGAGCGCTGACAAGTGGTATATGAGTATAGTGAGGTGATGGTTCCGGAAATAACACGGGTGGTAAAAGCCTGGATTGAGTAGTATGAGTAAGTGAGTGGACCTGGCGGGAAGGAGAAGGTTGTCAAAGAGTGATGGTGTTAATGGTCCAGAGTAACGCGATAGAAGGAAGAGATAAATTTATGAAGGGAATTGCGATCGGCTGCGAGACTAGGAAATAGGTGCCATCAGGAATCGATCGGCGTGGCGTGAAGGGGTGTGAACTGGTGCCTAGTTAGGTGCCATCGCTCATGTCCGGGAGGAATTGGGATGTATGAGGTGCAGAGATAGATGGGCGGTTGTTGCAGTGTATGAGGAGTTGATATTCGTCTAAAAGCGATCCAGGGTTGAGTAGTATGGAAGACGATAACATTATACCGATCGATTAGCTGACTCTCATGACTGAGAAAACGAGGTCCTGTAATGTTAGAGTCTCTGAGGCGAAAAACACACTCAAGGCGTGAGACCCAACGGCTGTTCTATTAAGTCGTGCGTGGACTATGCATGGAGGCGAGGAGTTAGAGAGACTATATCTTGGTATCAGTGTTCTTCAAATGGGTCAAGCATTCTTGGTGGAGCTCCTGAACGATCTCCTATTCAACAGAGGCCATCAGTGGACAATTCATTAGATGAAACAGAGTTCCCACCTTTGCAGGCTTAACATCTTTTATGAGTCCAACACCAGTACCAGCCCAAACGATTGCTCGATTCATATCGTTGTTACGGGCCGCTCCTTGAAACTTGGATCGCAAGATATCGATATCTTCACCCCTTTCATAATCATCTACGGTAGCTACGCACAATGACAACACAACATAAGCACCGTCAAGCGACCGTTGACGTGGACAGCACGACTGACCATTACGCAAACCCCTACCGTCAACGCCACTTGGCCAGCTCAGAGTGCCACGAGCTTGGTCAAATGCCATGGTTCGGACTGATGCTGTCGACTCGGCAGCTGCCAATGCTTGTTTCTGGACATCGGTGTATAGACTTTCGGGGGTCATGAGGAAGCGCGTTCCCAGGACTGCGCCTGCGGCGCCGAGGGAGAGAAGCTCTGCCACCTGTCCCCCTGTTGCCAGACCACCTGCACCAACGATTACAGGCCCATCATCGGGAATTATCGACACAATTGAGGGTATGAGAGATTTGAGGGGCGGAGCATTACCAACACCATGGCCGCCTGCTTCGATCCCTTGAGGAGCATAAAAATTAGTACTGGTTGCTTGGAGTACGGAAATTGGAATGGGATGAAACCTTGAGCAACAATGACATCAACTTTCCAGTCGCTTATGGCAACGAGGGCGTCCTCGACAGAGGAGAGTTGAACAAAAATGAGGGTCTTCTTGCCATTCGCAGCATCATAATCCCTGACGAACCGAATCCATTTCGGTAGGTTGTTGCCGAAGGAAAGCCAAATAGCTACAACGCCGTTGTCTAGTACGGCCTTGAGTAACTTCTCTCCTTGCGGTTCATCTTTTTCGAGTCGCCAACAGAGAAATCCAACCCCAATTTGCAAGGGCGAGTTACGATCAGTTGCCAACGCTTGGCGCGCTATTCCTATTTCTTGTTCGAGTTGCTCAGCTGCGAGATACCCTAAAGGGTTTGCGCATATACTCGGTTTGGAATACGATTTGCTTTCTTACCAGCAGCCATGAAGCCGAAACCGCCGCCGAGCGTGACCTGCGCTGCGAGACCACCTAAAGAGGAAGAACAGTGTCAGATCCAACTCGAGGCGTCACACAAGAACACATACCACCAGCTGCACCAGCCATTGGCCCACATATGATGGGGGTAGATATACCTATTGAGGGGAAGACGTTACGCGGAGAACATAGTCATGGCGATGGAAACTGTACCCAAAAGCTTTGACAGCTTGTTGTCGCTGAATGACATGACAGAGGTTTAGGTTTGAAGATACTGGGGAGCAAAACTGAATGGACAGAACGAAACGAGCTTGGTCGATTTATGGCTCCGGGAGTCTCTTGTCGGCGTAATTCGGCGCTGCTTGTACCGGATGAGTAAGATCATACGAGGTGGATCATACTCTAGCCCATGTGTTAGTCACTCGACAGAAATAGCTGTAATCGTTGTCCAATGCTCGAGCTGTTCAGAGGAACGTCTAGACTATCACGCGCAACAAGCTTAACTTTCTGATTCAGCAGAGCGCCTACCTCATATCAGAGTTTGTCCTTGTTTTGATAAAATTGAACCCTTTGTGGAAATCGCGTCGAGACCGTTGCCCAACACATTGCCCACCATGGTGAGTCTCTCAACCTCCTTCGTTTTGCTCGTTCTAGTTCTGATCTTTCCTGATGTTTACTTCTACAGCCTCCTCCAAAATCCAAAGGCGGGAAAATGCTCGCCCTCATCAACTGGAGACTCAAAGTTACGATTAACGATGGACGCGCGTTGACTGGACAGATGTTGGCCTTCGACAGACACATGAACCTCGTTTTGGCTGACTGTGAAGAGTTCAGAAGAGTTAGGCCAAAGAAAAAGGCTGGAGAGGAGACAGCGCCAGAACAAGAAATGAAACGAACACTGGGCTTGGTCATCTTACGAGGCGAGACCGTTGTCAGCATAAGTGTGGAAGGACCTCCTCCAGTCGTTGATGAAGACAAGAAACCGAATATCGTATGTTATTTCTCTTGCGGTATGTTCTCCGATCGCGTATTGATCCCATATCTCTAGCTTCCAGTCGGCCCTGGTCGTGGTATGCCTGCGGGGCGAGGAATGGGCATGATGCCACCGAGTACGTTTAAGAATGTTCTTCAAACGTTGAAAATGACTGACCTTTACTTCAATCTGTTAGTGGGCGCTCCACCCCTAGCAAGGCCACCGATGCCGTTTGCTCCTCCCGGTATGCCAGGACCTCCTCCTGGTTTCAGACCTCCTGGCTTCCCCCCTGGTGGACCATTCCCCCCACCGCCTCCCGGATTTGCCGGACCTCCGCCTGGGTATGTTTTCTGACGTGTTACGGGCGTAGTTACTAATATACGGAACTAGTTTCCAACCCCCTCCGCAATAGAGGGCCCGTTTATATTATCGGATCCTGTTCAGCTTCGGGCTATTCTTTGTTGATAAAAGAAAATTTGCCTGCTTGGCCCTCAATGCTCATTGTACCACAATCGCTCACGTCCACCTTCCTGTCGGAACACTTTGCTTCCGTAGCTAGGTCCATACGTATGTCGCCGGTGTATATACTGTCACTGAACATAAGGGCATCAATTTGTACGCACCACCATACCAAATATGGCGGGACAATCCCTCGAAATCAGTTTACCAGCAGAGTGGCTCAAACTCTTGGTGTTAGAACGATGGAACAAGAGATGTGATTTCGGGTTTCACCCTTCATGGAGATGCTCTGTCTGTGCTCGTGTGCCCTGATCTCTCAGTCATGAGTAGCGTTGGGTCCTGGTGCCTCGACATTCGATCATGTGTACATACAAAGATGCAGCGACGGCATAGGCACCCCTTCGGACGCAATCCACAAGTTCAGGTAAGCTTGTGCCACGAACCCCAGCAACTACAGGAGAGGACGACCCAGGGCACACATTCCGGACAAGGTGATGGAAGCAGCCCCATTACAGCGGTAAGGTTAACTGACCAACGGGACCGTGACCTCTTGTCAAGCGGTGGCTGATGTTGCGGACCTCACGATAACACATTGAATGGCACCAAGGAGAAGGCAAGATACGACTTCACTTCCCTGCAACCCTTGCAATACATCGCTTATTATCGGTAAATTCATGGGGCCATTTGTACGTGAGATCGGTATTTAATATTTCGATTTCGTCACCTCCACATTACCCAGAAGAACCATCTTGTGGCTGAGCGTTCGAACCAGAAACCACCTTGAAACTACGACGATCATTTCATATTCCCATCGCCTGTGTCGACCATCTTGGCCAGAAGCAAGTAATGGTATCGACACGACCCACTTCCAGAACCAACACTCCTTGCCCCTTCGCGTCTTGGCCAATGTTTGACAGAGACCTAATTTTGGTCACGATTTGATGGGATCACAGATACAGGCGAGACAGAGAGACTCTTGCCCCTTTGATGCGCTGTTTTCTCCATTCCATTCGCGCAAAACTGGTAGTTAGGTGGGGCATGTACATCCTTGCTTATCGGAGACAATGATGGCTGTGGTTCTCGAGTTTTTCGTATTGCTCTTCTCTGTCCTGCAGGCATGTCATGCCATTCTCTTGGCAGTGGTTATAAGTTGCTAAGAACGGTCTTAGAATGGTCTTGCAAATCTACACCACCGGGTCCGCATCTATCGGCCTACGGATTCTGCGGCCCCGTACTGATTTGGGAAGGTCGGGAGAGGTGTGATATGTGATGTGTGCCACATATGCCTTCTTCCACTGGTGCATTTTTGCTATCAGACTAGACATTAAACAACCAGGATCTAGAGTCTACTCGACATCATCCGACATCAACCACACGTTACAACGTGCTATTATTTGTGCAGGCAGGGCGAACGATCTGTCAACGAGTAGTATATCGTAATCATAGACAAGCCAAAAGAGCGTCTCCTGACTGATGCGCCAATACAATGGACGGAAGGAGAAAGAGGGGTTAATGGCTTTTTGGGCTGCGCGGCCGCGATATCAGTCACTTGACAAATTCGGCCAATGAGAATAAGTCGGGGATCGAGATGTCTCTGTCGTCGAGCGTCGACATTCCTCTGACATGTTGTGAGAGCGAGCCCGGTGAATAAGATGGTGTATTCTCACTCAAGCCGTACAAAGTGGCTGAGGCGGTACAGTGAGGCATGTCCAGAATAACATAATTCCAAGAAGCAGGACCTGGAGGTATCGGCAATGTGGGTGACAGGTCCAGCCGCTTCCGAATATTGCCTTCAAGCTGGAATATAAGGAGGTGTTGACCGGCTGGTGATACTAACCGAGCCAATGTCGCGTCCCTGCATTACTAAAAACAGCAAATCGAAATGGTTTTGAGTTGGGGGCGTCACGCAGACAGCTAACTGAGACATGACAGTGGCGATGATGCGTGGGTTTGTTGCAAGACACTCAGATGTAGCGAGTTGGGGTAAGTTGAAATGGCAGAGTGAGAATGTCTTGCATCCTACGACTGATACGTCCTGGATGAAGAGTTTATGAGTTGTCCGATAAAAAAAGGACAACAGCAAGAAAAGTCTATATTCCACATTACTCAGCTAAGTGTTCTGGAAGCGGTGCAGATGAAAGACGCCTTAGTCTAGCTCGATTTTGCAAGGTGGGCGCACCCCTTGCGGTTCCGCCACACCCGCGGGATGAACGAAAGAGGTTAGTGTCAAACCTTACTCGATATGATGAATATGATGATGAATTGTGGTGATGGAGTTTATCAAGGGCAATTATCTTTCGCGGGCTATTCATGGGATCAATAACTTCAAGTTACCGCTTTGGACTAAGTTCAAATAAGCAACCTGCCAATGAGTGTACGGATTCTGATTTGCGCTACCGAGAGGCTTTGTACGACAGTTTCATGTCAGCACATAACGTACAACACGTACACAGCGCAATTTTGGGGTTCCTTGACTAGAGAACTCCCGACAGCTTCGATATTCTGACATGATGCACTAACTATGACGAGCGTCATACAGCGCTCTGAACAACGGCGTTGATAGAGTGGTTTTGGGTGACAGTAAGTTGGATTTCCGCTCCCGTTTTGGATAATCTATGTGCTCCCATCATCTGGTGATCCATCCTGTGCCTTTCGAAGGGCATGTCCATCATCACCAGCGTTGAATGGTGCCGTAAGACAAGAAAGGAAGGAGGAATGGACGAGGACTCGTTGTTAGGTCACGAGGAGGTTCGGACGGGGAAAACTTGATAAATTTGTTCAATTTGGTGAGGGAGAAGGAAGTTTTTGATATAGTCGAGTGATTTCATTGGACCCTGGTCAGTCGCTCAACCGTTCAGGGATATAGAGTCAGAATAGAGTGCGACTCCCACGTACAATCAGGACATTCGTCACAGGGTGCAAGGACACGATCACCATCTCACTTCCAAAAGATTCCTTTCCACCACACGAGGAAACTTTACGCAATTTGTAGCCTTGCGAAGTAGGGTGCAACTATGATTATCCATCTCTTCACGGAAGAATGTAACGTCGTCACCGCCCAATACAGAAGTGGAGAAGTCTATACAGCGCAGCCACTTCTTGCTCTAGAGTATCTCCAACGAAATATACACTAGTGCGCCTGCCCGCGACAGGGAATGTCATTCGGTAATCACGCCGTCGCGTTTAAGGGTAGGGTCGCTTCGGAACATACTTACGGGGGACGAGCAAAATAAGGGATGCGGTTTGATACGTGGTCAGCTGCCTGAAAGCTAGAGATAATTTGGCAATCGCATCCAAGGTGACTTAATCAAAAGGGAGCAAGATTCGGTCAGCAAATACCCAAGTAACGAAGTCGTAGTGCATATTCGCGTCAGCTCAGCGTCTACATAGAGGACTTGCTTCGGTTAGGGGTCGTAACCAATGTGCCACAAACCCCTACGGGTCCGCTTCTGCTGGGGCCGAACTCTGTCAAACAGGCTAAAGTCTTGGCGACAAGTTGACTAAGTGCTCTCAAGAAGCTCCTTTCCATCTGTCAGCAAGTTCGGAAACAGCAGCATTTCGCGTGAGTAGTTTTCGTTTTTGGTCTAGGGCATCCGGCGCGATGCAAAGATATTTTGTCCCGTTTTTCTAAGTATACTCTGAACAGCAACAAAGCAACACCGTGAGTACGCGTTGATATGTAGCTTGAAACAGATCCATCGGTAATCTCGATATGACAAAGATTTGGCGATGAGGGCTCAGGGAGAAAAAAAGACTTATCAAAGGCGATTGGCAACTATTGGCAATGCCATCAGGCTCCTGGTGATGTGCGGACCCACCTGTACTAGCTTCAAAACAAGGCCATGACTCGAATTTGAAAAAAAAAAATACTTAATAAGTTCCGTAGGCAAAGGTTGGCCTTACTTGAACCCAGCCAGAGACTCGATTTAGTCATTGATTAAATCCTTCCCTGGATACGGTTCCCCAAGTCGACCGACTGATAGAGTCATTGTCCGAACCTGAGACCAATGACGCTGCAACACTCACTGTAGCGGTGGGAAAAACCAATGCAAATGCAGGGCTCATAAATTCAGTAATTGTAATTATAAGGAACTAATGGGCACGTTTCAATTAAATCCAAATATGCGCACGCCTTCAGTGTTTCGTCCGCAACAATAAATGACAAGTTTGGACGGGTTGTGTGACTGGCGCGGAGCTAAACAGCTCGGAAGGTGTTATGGCTATGCGCATACAATCAGATCCCCAAGAACATAGGTACATAAGTCAGCGTCATATTTGACGTTACAGCACATCCTTGTTTCACACATACTTTTGAGTCAATCCATTAGAAGCTGATGGTGTCGATGAGCCATTAACTTCGTCAGGAGAACTTGGTGTTGGACGCCTCAGGGCGGTAAACAGATACTTAGAGATCCCCGTCTTTGAAAGAAACTTTTTTGTTCGATGAGTCGGCCGTGGCAGGGGTGCCAATAATGTCAAGAGGTGGCGGGAACTTGACAGCGTTCTATAACGGCAACATCGAATATTCTTCCTGGGATAGGGGGGAAAGAGAGATGTTAACGGCCATAGCGGTGTGACCCCTCCAGGGCCTGAAGCATAACGAGGAAGGAGGCGTCATGAGGTTGCATCATGGGTAAACTTGAAGGTTAGGGAAGGCCACCGTTCGAGAAAAAGGAGATGTTCGATCAATAGAGTTCGGTGTGATGACGCAGTTTGTTGCGAACTGTCTGGATGGCGTCTTCCTCGTCTTCTTTGCCTGAAGGGCAGTGGATCTAGGGGTGGGACGAGACGAAAGAGACGCAAGATAGGTAGATACTAACTTGGCAGGGAGAGTTCAGAAAGAGAAGTAAAGAGGCCGGCAGGACAGGGAAAGAGACTGCTGCGGGGCATGTATACTGTGGGTCGGAGGAAGAGCTACTGCCCTGTGTATCTGGAGCCCGAGAAGCCGATGTAGAATGGTCCAACGAGTAATATAGTATGGCGAACGGATGGAATTCTTGAGCTCTGGAGATTGCATTACGGGAAAGGCACTAGGTGCTGCGGGTGTACCGGAGAAGACCACGAGGCGAGTGCGCCTTCAAAGCAACTGAAACCCGAGGGCGGGAAGTGGCCCGGTAAACGACAGGACAAAGTACATCCCGCATCCTTCGCTAGGAACATGAATGCACTGAAAATGAGAACCGCAAGGTCGTCTTCGCTCCTAGAAAAGTCAAAGTGGAATGCGTGCAGGACGGATTTCAAATTTTGTGAAGTGGAGGCACCTTTCTGGAAGGCAGGCGTAGAATAAGCTTTGTCCCTCTGAGAGGTGGGGGCTCAATTTCCGCGTAATCGAGGAAGATGTGATGGCGATGAATTGTGTGTGGGAAGAGATTATTACGTTTTCCGCGCGCGTGGATGCACCCTCGGAGAGGGAGCGCAGAGTTGGCGCAAAGTTGTCAAGGCGAGCAAGAGTACAAAGTCGCCGTGCCCGAGGCAGAACACTGACGTGGGGATGATGCCCGCTTTACCCTCTTCCCGAACCCACCCCCAGTTGACGATTCTGTCCTTCATCGTGTGAAGTCGCAGTAGTAGCACGTTGCACGATACCGTTGGCCGAATCCCACTTCCAGAAGCGGGTCTTGTTCTATCCACTCAATACTGATCTAAAGTTGATACCGCTTGGCTTGAAGGGCATGTGGCTGAGGAACCTCTGTCCAGACTTCTCGCTGCCGGTGCGCCTATAGCTGTAAACACTTCGTTTAGAGAGCAGTTTTTTTTTTTCACTTGATTAAGGATCCACTCGCTTGTCCGTTTCTCTCACAACCCTTTACAGGACTCGACCCTGCTATAGGTCCACGTTCCAATATATGTATCCATGTGGCTTACTCCATCTAGTGGTGAAACTGATAAAAAAACCTTGCATGTTGTCTATGGATGTATGTATGTGTGCAGAATGACTGTGGGGGAGGGTTACAAAGAAGAACAACACAAACGACACGAACAGATGGTAACAATCGGTATAAACAGGGGAGAATGACTGTGATGATGGGAGCAGTCATGGGTGTGATGAAGGAGGGTGGTATGCAGGGGAAAATGGGACGGAGACCTGAGATAGCTATTTGTAAACCATAGCCCGGTCATAAAATAGAAGAGTGTGTTCGAGTGAGGGTATGCAGTGTGAGGGGTGGTCAAAAATATATCATGTGCGTGATGCTGAGAGGGAAAACGAAAACGAAAGGTGCATAGGGGAGAAAGACTTTTGAAGACGAAATCATCACCCGAATGCGAGCGGTCTAAGCAGCGACCCGGGAGGATCTACGTCCCCGTGACGCCTCAGGAGGCAAGAAAGAGTCCTTACGGACGCGGCTACGAGTGTGTGATGTAGCGGCTTGGGTCGCATGTCGAACGACCATAGAGTTTGTCGCCCACCATGGAGGGGACGACTCAGGACCATTGTTCAGGGATGAGTGGGAGGATGATGCAATACGGGGGGCAATGGGCATGCAGCGGGACCGCACGATGTGTTCATCGTTATCTTTTTGCGGGACGGCAGGGTAAGGTCGAGTGGAGGTCGAGTTGAGCTTGGTACATGCCGCAAGGTCGCACGCACGAGCATCTGAGATAGAAGGGAAGGGCCTTCCGGGGAGAGCTGAGAAGGGAATGGCGTGAGTTGAGGCTGGTGTGGGCAGCGAGTCTTCTGAGAGGACCGACGTTCTTGCTGTACTCCCTGGAGAATGGGTGAGGGAGATCGCGGCGAGGTGGTTCTGGAGGTTGAGGATTGGCCGTGGGGGAGTGGTAGTGGGGAGTTCTGGTTTTGACATGGTGAGAGAAGGTGGGACGGGGCGGGAGGGCCGTACGAGGTTCGGTGCTCGATAGATAGAGCTGGCGCTGGAGGTCGAAGCGACTGAGGAGGAATCATCGGAGGATGTTGGCGATGGCGGGTCTTGTACGTCTGGATTAGCACCTTGAGGAATCTCTGCGGCCCAGGCACGAATGCCTGCAGATCCTCGTCCCGCCCAACTGGTTTTAGAAACAGCCTCAATATTATAAGGTTGATGGCCCTCTTCCTCATAGTCGTAGTCGTCTTCAGAGTACTCCTCCTCCTCACACTCCTCACTTTCTTCTAGATAATCATCACAGGTGGCGTAGGGTGAGGCGAAGGAGCCATGATGATAGTTTGAGGGCCCTGCATGATTTTGGCACTGAGGCGAGCAGTAGGCATTGTTGCCATCCTGTAGAAGGGGTGTGAGGAAGAGGGGATGTGATGAGGAGAAAAGGAACGTACAACGCGCTTGTCGCAAGTGAGGCACCAGTCAGTGTCCATGTCGGTTGGATGGTAAGAGTTGGGTCGAGAGGAAGAGAAATGGTCGAGGTAAGTATGTTAAGGTTCAACGCTTTCTTTATATTTGCTCTCTCCAGTGCCATCGGCGATCTCGCAATCTAGATCTCTCAGATCAATCTTGGGTTCCAGGACGCCGAAGCCCTGAAGCCATCTCTCGTGACGGTACCGTGACAGTCTTGTCACCACGTCACGCGTGGTCCACAGGACCAGATCGACGGGAGCCTCAAGTCAGATGTCTGCGCCCAAGCCCCATTCGGTTCCCGCCCGTACGCCTCGGTTCCTTCCCGCCCCTTCCTGCCCCTCCACCCTCTTGCACCCAGCGCCACACAGTTCCCATTGTTCGTTGTCTCCATTGTGCCCAATACAAGAGGATCGTCAACACCGCATGCGATGACTCAACATGGGAAGAAAGAAGCGCGCGGGAGTTGGTCGTGGGAGGTTGCCTGATTCGGGTGTTGTCTGTTTCTAGAACAAGTCTCGTTCTTCGCTCCCCGCCCGGCACTCCCCACACCACCTCGCCCTTATTTTCTTCTCTCCACTTTCAATTCCTCTCCCTCTGGTGGCTTTTCGTGCCTCGCTCTAACCCTTTCCCTCCATTTCTCTCGGCATTCTCCTTGCTTTCTTCCTGTCACTACAGAAATTTTCTCTGTCTATGAATATACAACAATATCATGTTTCTACTGTGCTTTCTCTCAGTAATAGTCCCAATCTACCTGTTCCACCATCAGATATCAGTCACCATGTTTCCTTCTTTCATTCTTTACACTCTGATGGCTCCAGCCCTGGGTTCGTCATCTTCCACGCATACTGCACGAGGTGTCCAGCTACCCGGTTTTCCATGCAGCGAGGGTATGCCCCCAGCTCCAACCCTCACCAAGAAACATCCTACTTCAACCGAGGCGCTGAGAGACCCTGTCCGAGGCACAGATAGCCCGCCCCAGAACATGTCAAAACCGTCTTAACATCAATCCCCCCTGTTGACAGTCGATACTACGTACTACTCACCCTTGATTTACTTCGCCAGCCCCCCACTACGCTACACGCCGGTGATCCAAGCGCAGTCATTGTGATGCACTGATGGCTAGTAGCGCTCACTCGCCCCTCTAATTTGGGACATGTAACGTTTTGGGTAATGTCCGAGTCCGAGTCACTTCTGGACCCTCCGCCGACGGAGTGCTGTGAGAGGTATTCAATACTGAGATTAGAAACAGGGGAACCTGCGTTGGTCTCGGCCGTATACCTCGCGTACACCCCTGTGTGCTAATTATTTCCACAGAATATTCGCCGTCGCAAATTTCCTGCGTTTTCTGAAATGTGTGGGGTGTGTTTTTTCAAATTCCGCGTGTGGGGAAAAAAAGGAGTTGTCTCCCCCATCTTTCGAAATTTCTCAGAATTTCGCAGTTCATCGTGGGACTACGTTTTCCCCTTATTCGCTGACGACGCGCATACCCGCGGCGAGGAACGATTTTGTCTCAATGATGAGTGATCTACAAGGCTCGCACCCTCCGCCACTTCCCCCGACCTGATCACATATTTATATGCGCCCGTTCTATTCTCCTCCACGGAACCCTCAACTGGCATCTTGGGGCCAAGAAGGATGATAAGTTCAGCCACAGGAGTTCCTCAAGGGTCCAATAGTGTTGCAGTGTGTTTCCTTCCTCGTCAAGACTCTTGACCATCACGAGTCGAGGAAGCACTGTCATGCAGGATTCCAGGGATTTACATCAAGAATCAACTCCCTGCTAGCCACATGCCATGCGCTAGCGAATGACAGTAATCAGAAACGCCTCAGCAACAAACGTGGCGGGTTGCTATTACTTGTACCGCCGGTTTCTGATGAATGAATGTCTATGGGTAGGGAAACGAAGTGTAGCAAGGGTTCGTCGGCAGGAAGCATACGAAAGCACCACGGAATGTCCGCTTGTTCGACTTATGTGAACCATAGACCAAGGTCTCACAAATGCCAAGAAGGTGTTCGTAGTCGAGCTGCCAGGAAGACGTAAATGAATTTAGATAAACCGGAGCACAGTGGCAATGGTGTTCTGGAGCTAGAAATGCCGCCAACGGTGCTGGAACTCTCGTAAAGAGACTCGTTATTGCTAGCTTCTCCATCCCCCTATGAATTGCTTGCTCCGACTGCAGTCGAATAGACTGGAATCTCGCTTCACGGTCGACGTCACAGGTGATGTTTTCCTCAGTCAAAGTGAAGTTCAAGTAAATGCCACCCAGGCAACTTGATCGGTCCCACCCGAACCTCTTCTGACGGAAGCCAAGGCGAATAGAAGCAAATTGGTCGTAGGAAACATCTAGGAAACGGACATAACCATGCGCATACATGGCTTCGAGTGATTGTATCGAACGAGTATTTATTTTTAATTTTGAGCGTAGCCTCGGCAATAATGGACGCAAATCCGACGGTGGGGATGGATATCATTTTAAAAGCGAAGGTAACCGCCGAAGAAGGTATCGTGGCCTCTCGTAAGAACACTTATTATTGGGGTTCAGCGACGCCAGGGGGCTCACACGAGCGGTCAAACGAAGGTGCAGGGAAGCTCTGACTTGTTCGTTGATCACTGGTCGTATCGTTGACCGTGGACGGATCGATATCTGGAGTCCCTCGTAAGCCACTGAGAATAATAGCAAGAAACATATCATCCACTGATTGATTGACTGCATGTAAGATGTAAGAGCATCGCACTTTTTATTGAACCGCCGCTGCCAATGTGTGGCGTTGGACAGAAGGGAACCTCGACCAAGGGAAACCAAAAACAAGAACGGACCGGTCTCCTCTCAACCGAGATCAAACAAGACATCAAGCTGCCGTTCATCATGCTACTTATCATCATGTCCACACAGCTGCCATCTTCGAATGACACCGCAGGGATGTATTGCAATCTGCTGGAGCCTGGTAAATATGGATTCCGGTACGGTGTAACGGATTTAAAGCCACCTTTCTCTCCTGTTTGCTCTTCCCTGAACAGTTTCCATCGGCCACTAAACTATGCTGCCGTTAGGATATGAAAAGGGATGTCATTCCATCGCTATCCCGGGTAGGACACTCCGTATACATATACCCAGATTTGGTTGTTCTCGAAACTCACCGTTGTATGGGGCGTATTATAGTCTGGGGCTCTCGTTTTACAACCCGCGTCCCCATTGTTCTCATCAGCTTCATTATCACCATCGTATCAACAGATCCTATTGGAAGAGGATCTACGCGTACTATTACTGCCCAGTTGGGGGGACAATGGGAATCGGATCTATTTCTGTATCGCCCACGTAATGTCATTCCTGAGGTCGCTTCGTTGCTGCCTGGAAAAATCTGCACTACAACCAGGAAGGAGAGGCCAACGAGACCAGCCTAGGTCCCGCCTTCTATTTGTAACTCGCACGAGCGCGCTTCTAGAAATGAGTAAACAAAGATATCCAGACTTATTATCCCTTTATCTGGTTGAAGTCGCTTCGAGAGGTTCTAGGAGAGAGTGGACGTGGCATCAGGTTTTAGTAGCAGATTTGATTTGATACCGGTTAACAGGAATGAGCGATCCACATGCCGTTCCAAAAGGCAAGTGAGAAAAAGTGGATCGTTAGAGAGAGGTAGATTCCTGCAATACTACGAACCTGCAATGGCTGTGCTTACTGTCGGTGACTAGAAAGCGAGAGCCCAGCAGGAACATCCGCAACTGCCCAATATGGGGAGTGGGCTCGCAGTTGTAAAGGGTAAGACACATGTCCGATCAGGGCGACTATGGGAAATTCCCTCGCTTAATTCTCGAATTGGCCGAAGTGAGCAAGCCGCTGACTTGAACCATGAAACGGCTATATAGCCCCTATGTAAGTGTTTCCAAGTGGTTTATGGAATCGTTACCTTACCCAGTGCGCTGGGAGAAGGATACGGAGATCTGGTGGTTTTCCTATACTCTGGGGTGCTTCGCGTGGGCGTGCGAGTATACTATTATTCATTTGTTGCCTAGGACGATCCTCCAGTCGTTCGATAAGAAAGGTGATCCTGTACATCAAGTCTAGAACCAAATTGAGAGGAAATGGATAGGACAATCAATTTCCTGGAGGACCTGCGAGACAATTGCTATAGAGTGTTCTTCACTTAGCACTTTTCGTCTATGGCACCCCAGCGATCTGATCAACTACGGCTTCAAGCGAGTAAAAATGAAATCATCCCTAGCTTCTATGCCACCGGCTTATCAGTTCTTCAACCAGCTACAACAACAGCGAGACGTCCCTCCATCAGATTGGTCTGTCAGACAGACTATCTAATATGATATATGGATTCTGGTGTCGGATTGCATCACCAGAGGATCACGAGTGGGTGAAGTTCTGTGGCTTATTTTGAACTGGGTGTGCACATGCATCCAATGAAAGAAATGAGAGTTATCAGTAGGTTTCTGCTGGTTTCCACCAGAAACTCGAGAAGGCTTCTTTTCACTGAAATGGCAAACTCGACCATGATGGGTTGATGGATGAAGGCGGAGTTTGGTAGCGTAGCGTCCTTAGGTCGGCGCCGCCGCCGCCGCCGACGAGAAGCAGTAGAGGAGAAAAAAACATAGAGTGATGAAGAAAGAGCCTCCAGTAGGCAAAGCTCGACTCGAGAATTCACAGAGGACCATAGCTGGGTAACACTTTCCAAAACTTCGCTTAATTTGAGCGAATAACATGATTTGCGTCCAGAAGCAAGACAGTCCGAAATGGCAGGATCCTAATGCTCATTATCGTCTAAGGAAGTATGACTTGCCATTGTCAGATGGCCACGATCACGGACTTGTGTTCTGTCTCTCGTGTGTTCCCAGGGCGGGCAAAAAGGAGGGGAATGGGATCTGGAGACCCTTGTTGTATACTGCCGCATTTAGTGCCACATGAGAAAGGGTCCCCGCGCTTCTGTTTCCTCGAAGACAACAGACCCCCTCCAATTTGGGAGCTGTTCGCACAGATGCGCGCGGACATGATAGACTGATGGCCTCGACTTGACCCGTAAACGGATGGGTGTGAACGCCCCCATCAGAAAACAACAGCGTTGTCGCATCAACCGAATTCTCCGTTCTAAAATGGCATCCAGTACAGCAAAACATGTGCAGGCGCAAATGTCCCATTCGAAGGGGTCGTGTGACGGATCTGAGCTTTGGAAGTTCTGGCGAAGACATTGTCGTAACGCAGGGGTACCAAACTGCCAGATACCAGTGATACACGACTCGTGGGACGGACTACTTCGAGTACCCCGAAAGCAGGGCGGAAGCAGTTGGCTGGTCCAGCAAAAACTTCCTCTGGGGACCGCCCATTATCGCGGGAGAAGCCAGGAAGTCGGGACAATTTGCGACAATGACAAGCAACAGCAAAGTAGGAGTCTGGAATACAGCCATACAGGGTGACGCTTCCCGTGTACGTGTAGATCATTGCTTGATATGTTGAAAACTCTCCTATTTCGCGGGGTTTGAAACCCGACTTCCGAACTCCAACATGCAAAGTTCGTCAAGCCGCCGGTCGCTTAAGAATGTGTGGAAAATTCGAAGTTGAGCGCGGCTCCCATCTGGTTCCACAGAGTAGATTAAAAAAATTTCCTTTTTTTAATTCCAAACATTTAGATGAGCGCTCCCAGCTCCAAATATATGCACTCCATAGAGACGGAGCAACTTATGAGCGTAGGTAACATGCTGTTTCCCGTTGTTACTCGCTCCAACAAATTGGGTACGCCCATGGGGTGGTTCCGAATTTCGGGGTGCACAGCAGTGGAGATTGCGAGTTTTCGGACAATAGTACTACGGCCCCGACACGGAGGGAAGAAAATAGACAAGTTGGCGCCAAACGAGCGTGTCAACATGAGGTAAAAATATAAATTTAGGCATTAGCAAACCGTAACAATAACTACCGGACGTTCCGTTGCAGGTTGAAGCGACGGGGGAAGACAACATCTGCATATCAACGTTTCGACATAACATACTAATCATTGATCCTTCTTGACACTGGCGTCTGATGCTTTCTTTTCTTTCTCCACCCTGGCTAGCTCACGGGCTTCTTGCCGCCGTGCGTACTCTTGTCCTGCCTGGAGACGAGGGTCAACGACCAGGCATCCGCAGCAATGGGAGTAGAGAGGAGGCCAAGGGTAGAATATCAAATGGATAAAAGTAGAGGAGGGGGATAAAGGGAATATGATCTCGCACCTGGAGTGTCAACACAGCTAGGAGACAGGCCACAATGATCACGTTCCCTGCACAGAGGACACTCAGAGCTTCCACCTGGACTTCTCGCGTTTCGCCTTCGATAGGGGTCACGATTGTTCGCAGGGAAGGTATCGTTACCGTAAGATAAACCAAAATACTGAAAACAAAAGCCGCTATCGGCGGAATTGAACGTTCAACGTGAGCGGACGGAGCGGAAGTACCGAAAATGTCTCGATGGAAACGCACCAAGGCTTGAACCATCAAAAAACATGGCGCTCTCGTCCCATTTGTGTAATTTTGAAAATGTGCCCAAGAGCCCTATGGCAATCATTGCGTGAAGCAGGGCCTGTAAAACCGGAGATCACACGGGCGTCAGAACGCGCGCGCTGGATGGCAGGAATCCGAAAGGCTCGGTGGTACCTTGATAGCAGGCGGAGCATTGTAGAATGTCGCATAAAACTGGAAGCCGTCTGCGACAACTTCGTCGGTCAGTCCCGCGGACCCCCACAACACCCGATGGTCAACGTTGAAACAGATGAACAGAATCCCTATAATGCGCCCAGGGATAGGTAACGAAAAAGGTAGCACAGGAAGTTAAGCCAGTTCATTGGGCATGACATAGCGTGGAACACTTAGCAACCAGAATGGCAAACACGAATGAGCAGCCTGAGATTCTCACCTAGAAAGAAGGATACGGGTGCTAGAACAGCCGCTTGTTTGAAGCCCATGGATCTGAGTGAAGGTGAAGGAGGTGAGGTTCAAAGTCGAGCCGACTTGTTACCGGGCGCTTCTGACAGCGGGATCAGCCAGAGTTCATTTGATGTGATGTCAACGCCGCTTATGTTATGTATGTATATCTTCAATATTTCCTGGGAGGTCTCTAGCTCCATGTGTGCTGATTTCATTTCATGAGCTTCGCATGGACACTGCAACTGTCAAACCGGATGCGAATAAACTTGGTCCTACCCAGCTACTAACACAAGACAGAGAGAAATATCCACCAAAGAGCGTGAGAACACAGATTAAAGAGAAACACAAGTTACATCGCAAGGCGATATGGTATCAAGAAGTGGTATATACGGAGAACAAATTTCCGGGGCAACGAAGAACAAACCATGGGCCAACTTTCATCCTTTCATTCATTCATTCAGTCAATGATGTTCGACGTGGAATATCGTGGGTGGAATGTGGCAAGTGGGAACGAAATCTAAGGAATCGTCAAGATCACTCCACAGAAGGCGCAGCGGTGTCTACAGGTCTCGAAGGCGAATGGTGCGGCCGCGGAGACGTAGGCAACCCAATAACACCCCCAGCTCCGTGTACCTTCGAATACCTATTATTTCCCCGGTTAGGGGTAAGCGCCACGTTCACATTGAGCCCTTTACTGCTCGCGGCCTGTGCCGCCTTTGACATCCGGGGTGTGTCCGGTGGACCGGCCTGCATGGTTTGTTGTTGTCCTTGTTGTGGGTGGAGGTGGTGTTGGGATTGCTGCTGCTGCTGCTGGAGCTGATCGCCATCACGTATGGGCGTCGTAACTGACCCGGACCCCGAAATCGATATCGATACCGACTCGGCTGTCATCTCCCCGTCACCAGTTGTCTCTGTCCCACTTTCATCCTGTACGGAGTAATCGTCCGCATCGGATTGCGTATCATCCGTGGGTGCTAAATTTAAACCAAGGCAAAGTAAAGAAGCACAAGTGCCCCCCTCGGTCAATACCCGAGCCCGAATGCACACACTTTCCGGGAAACGACGTACCTTTCAAGCTACGCCCAGCTAGTCCGAGAACTTGGTCAGCAGCCGTGCCAGAGTACTGTCGGCTGTTCCTCCTCAACACATCATCTCCCTCTCCACCTGCGCCGCTGTCACTGAGATCTTTCCCAGCATCAACATTGAACACGCGGTTAAACTCTCCCAACATCAGACTAAACACGCCAGCGGGTATTCCGAGGGTGGGAGAGAACACGATACCAACGTTCCGCATCGTCATCTTGTTCACGCTTGCGTTCTGAACAATAAGGATCAAATGTGCTGTCAGAGCGCGTAGGAGGCTGTAATTCGCGAGTGGGAGCGAGGCTATGAGGTGGGAAAGTTCCTTGATTCGTTCTTGTGGGTCGACGAAGTCTGCACAGGGCCTGAGTAAGAGTCCGGTAAGGGGGCGGGGTGAAGACGCACCTATGACCGACAAGAACCTGAAATGCAAGTCTCGGGTAAGGATGCTTGCAGGTAGCTCGCGCAGATAACTCTTGAGCAGTCCCGCAATCGCATGAGGGTCCCAGTACTCATCGCTCGCCAACAAATTCACGTCACCCTCTACAATCACTCATCAGCTCTGTCCCAAAGGAAGCAAGCAAGGATCAAAAAGACGCACCAGCATTAAACCTGTCCTTCAGGCTCTTGATAACCGCCGAGCTCCCACTCAACCTATAAATCCCCTCCTCCTGATCAGCCTTTTTCGCCTCAAGATATTCAATCGACCTAAACACAATCGACGGCAAGTTGCATATCTGCGAAACCTCAAGACTCTCTTCCAGCGGGACGCCGAACACGGCCCTTGGGATAACTACGGGTTGCTTCTCTCCTACATAAAGAAAAGAGGGGTCATAAGTAAAATCTAAAGGTAGATGGGACAAACCCTACTGACCATTCGCTCTCCACCCAGGCCAGAATCTCGACCTTGCCTTTTCACGTCTATCACTTCCGCCGGACGCATTCTCCTCTTTCTCCTTCTCCCTGTCCTTCCCAAACTTGAACCCGGACGGAATCGGCGTCCCATTAAGCGGGCCAGAAATCTTGACCTTGGTACTACTGCTTGCAGCGTCCATCTTCTCTGGCGAAGCCGATCTCAAGTCCGAATTGGCATTAGCATTATTCGTTGCTGAGTTATTGTTACTATTGCTATTATTGGGTGGAGGGTGGAGCGATTTCCGGCTTTCGTTTCGATGCCGTTCAGGTGACTTGGAGGTTTTCCTCCTATCTGGGGTCTCCATCATTCCTCCGTTACCAGCACCAGCATAATGTCCCAACTCGGAATTTGGTCTCTGGCCAATGACATCTACAACCGTAGCGGTAGATGACAACGGCGATGAATCCGGTAAACTCGACGGAAGGCCCTGTAGTCTATCCAAAACTCTCCTTGCGTTCAGGTTACTCTGGTTCCCTTGGCCTTGACTCTGAGGGAAGTTCTGGCTTTGGGAGGAAGAAGCACGTTCAACCGGTGAAGGTTCTCCCATTGACTTGACGGGACTTGCGGAGCGATTGGTGTTCGAGTTGCTAGGATTGTTGTACTCATCCACACTATAAGGGGTGGAGAACAGCTTGGCATTGTTCGAGTCTTGTTGGAGCTGTGAGAGCGGGACGGCCGCGGTTTTTGAGATTGATATCTCCTCCTTTGACACACCACGCGACGGAGGGTGTTTCCCGGTACCCCCATGCTGCTGTTGCTGTGCAGAGGACGATGATGAGGCAGGCCCGTAGTTGAGTGGCTCCTCACTATACACCCCTGTGAAATACCTCACGAGCATGTCAACCCATGCATCTCGTTCCTCGTCACTCTCCGCACATAATACGTGTCGAGGATGACTGCCACCCGGGCCTTTCTTCGCTTCTACGATCAGGAACGCGTGACGATACTCTTTTTCGTCATCATTGCCCGAATGTCTGTCTGTGCGTTGTTGGCGGCCGATCTGGGCGCCTGTGATCGTGATTGAACCTAAATGGGTACCGCCGCGCTGCGGAAGTAAGATTTCGATGTCAATCATCAGCATGGAAGGTCAGAGTGGAGTCGAACGCACGGATTCATAGTACTCTAACACGGGGCCTTGGAGAACGAAGTACCGAGTCTTCCAACCACCAAAGTTCTTGCCACGTTTCGTGAGGTAACCCTCTTTGTGCCCAGCTTGCATGACAGGTTGGCGAGTTTCGCGAACGATGTCTGACGTCAAGAACGCAATGACTTCGTCATTGTTCTTCACCGGCAGCTTTACGAGCGACTGGAGGTACTGCTCCAACACCGCCTACCAAAAACCTCAGCGTTAATATGATGCAAATTTATCAAAGAAGCCGATACACACCTTCCGCTGATCGACCTTCGCGGGCGCATGATCCCTCCATAGCTTACCCTCTGGTAAGTTAACAATCCGCTTCCCAATCGACTTCCCCACACTTGCGCGCACCCTCGAATCCAGCCCGACCACATCTGAGTACATTTTTTCCACCTTCCACGGCTCCTTTCCATTTCCCGGGTTCACGACAATGACAAACGAGAGGACTTCTTTGCCCCGGTCATTGGGGCGGACGTGCGAATGAGTGACAGTTACAGTTGTTGTTGGGAGGTCAGAGGAAAGGAGGGGTAAGGCGCGGTATTGATCATGGTCTCGGTCTCGCCGAGGTGTAGACTCCATGGACGCGAGTGTCGATGAGGTTATTGTGGCTGTAGTTGGACTCATAATTGATTCAGAAGGTCGGGAATCCATGCGTGGAGGTATTAGGGCAGCTGGGTGCGCTTGGTGTTGTGGAGGGTGTGATGGTGGAAGTGAACCGGTGGAATAGTTGAACTGCTCACTGGACATTAATTGTTGTGGTTGCTGCTGGATCTGATGTTGATGCTGATTTTGTTGGGTTTGATGCTGGGCCTCAGGCTGAGAGTGCGGCTGGGGGTGAGGCTGAGGTTGAGGCTGGGACTGAGGCACAGATGACACCACAGAATTGTTAATCAGCGGCTGATGGGTCCCGGGTGGGACATGGCCAAGTTTGGTTGTCTGATCGAACACGGTGTCGAATGTTTGCCATTGGGGTAGAGTGGTAGTAGAAGTATAAGGGGTCTCTTCTGGAACACCCCACGTTTGTCCTCGTTCTTGACCTGGTATTTGACCTTGACCCTGGGTTTGCGCGGTGTCAGCGAAAGGGTTTACGAACATGGGAAGGTGAGCGTGTGGTTGCTGTTCAGGTGGTGTTGTCGTACTAATGTTGGTAAGGGCACTACTTGATTCCTGCGTGCCTGATTCGGTCGATTTGGCCCTCTCTTGAACTGATCCAAAGTCTGTTTCATCTCCATCTAGTTCCTCACCCTCGGATTCATCGGATTCATCGTCTCCCAAGTCGAGAAACTCTGCATTCTGACCAGCTGGTTCGCTTTGCTGTTGGGGAACGAGGTTGGAAGAGACTTTGGGTTTGGACGCGGTAAATGCGTCGACTTGAGGGCTCGGGACGGGTGAATCGACCATGTTGACGATGTACTGTCTAGCTTCGTCGGGGAGGGTTATACGAGAGTTGCGTGTATCGACCGCTGGAGACAACGGCTGGGTCTCAGGAATGGCTGACAGGGTATTACTCTGTGCTTGGGTCTGAAGAGTAGATGTTTGAGGAGTGGCAGGTGTGGCAGGTGACATTGTTATCTGGATAGATGACATTGGTGGAGCAGCTTGGACATTATGATGAGGTTGTCCTTGCGTTGGGGTATACATCAAGGAAGTGTGAGGACCATGAGATGCGGCAGTTGCAGGTGTTGCAGCATTGAGATTCGTACCAGACGTAACACTACTGACACTTTCAGCAATGCTCCCTTTTCGGAACTGCAGAGGGCGGGTATTCGAAAGAGGATGTGCAGTGGCGGCAGATTGTTCCTCTGGCGTGGAAGTTGACGCGGAAGTAGGCATTGAAAGGGAGTCTGAACGTTGTGGGACAATAAGCGGAGTGGGTGAGGGTCGTTGAGACTTTGATGGGGTTGACGGGAAAGTCATGGTCGGCGCAGAGACGGGAGGTGGCGGCGGAGGTGGACTCTGAGAACGTGAAGAGGGATTCAGACTCTGGTTGGACGCAAGTGAGATGTCGTGATTGCGGTGAGACAGCGGCTCGTGCGAGCGTGAGGAATGGAGTTGGTGGGGTTGTTGAAGATGCCGTGGGGTAGCTATACGAAGATAGCGTTAGTATGGAATTGATACGGAGGGGCATAATAACATACCGTTATCATCTGAATTGTGTCGTACAACGGGGTTTCGCGGATTTGGTGAAGCATCCTGGGTGGAACCATTTGGAGCGTCGACGCTAGGTCTGGTCGTACGATCGCTGGCTTTTTGGCGTTTGCTCTCAACGGTTCCGCCTAGGACGGCGACCTTTGCCTTGTAAGAGTCGCGCTCCCCTCTGATTCTTTCGAGCTCCTTGAGGATCTGGTTATAGCCTGAACGCTGCTTTTCGATGAGCTTCCAGAGTTGGGTATTCTGAGCAGAGAGGATGTTGCGCTCGTTGACGGCCTGCTCTAAAGCGGCAATTTTGGGGTCCTCCGCACCCTCGTGTTGTTTAAGAAGAGATTGTGGTGTGATTGCCTGAGAGTTGGAAAGAGAGGTTGCTGAAGATGAGTGCAGAGAGGATGAGGAGACGGATGGAGAGGTGAAGGAGCGATGTGGTGTTGGTGCGCTTGGAGAGGGGTGAATTGAGTTGGGAAATGGGAGTCTGTCTCTGTCCCTTTCGCGGGTCGGAGTCGCTGAGGCCATGGGTGTAGTAGCAAAATGATCAACGATTCCTTGGTCGTCTTGTCACCCATATTCCAAACCACGTGACTCCTCTTCCTCCCCCATAAAACTCGTCGGCTACCTCGGTCAATTTCATTCCTGACATGCCTCATCATGTCTGTCACTGAGTACTGAGAGATAGCTATCTGTCCTTAGCGTATACTATTCTCGTTCTTGACACCATCATCTCTCCATTACATTTAATAACTCCTCTCCATCAATCCCATCAGGGACAGCGGTCCGCCAGGGCTCTCCGCACCCACCTCTCTCTCTCTTGTCCGCCTCTCTTCTTTACTCCTCTCTTCTTATTTACCTGTCGTGTGATTTCGGACTACAATTTATAATCTCTCCTTGCACTCACTAGTTTCAGTCATCCTCCTGCTTCTATAGTCCCATGCTCGCACAGCTGTCCAGGTCACTTGTCGCATCACCATCAAAACGTTCAACGCTTGGTTACACTCGTTGCGCAAGAATCTTGCAAACCACGACAACGACATCAGTCAGAAGGAGGTGGCTTAATAACGCTCAGCAGAAGGATCGCAACGAGCATGCTCCTCGTCAACTCCCTGAACATGCTGTCATTTCCACATTCGACCTGTTTAGTATTGGAGGTCCGTTCGATTCGCCCTGATACTCGTCTATGTTGAGATGGAATGGCTCTTCAGTCGGCCCTTCGTCCTCCCATACCGTTGGCCCCATGCGCGCTGGCAAAATTTTCATCACGGATCTTAAAGAGCTGGGTTTGTTGGAAAAGGTAATTCGTTTAAGCGCCCATCAGTCATCGACGTCATCCTTGACCTTGCTTCAAGGTCCATACCATTAAGATCAACTTGTGAGGCTTTGAGTATACCTGGATCTTTGTCCTGCGTTGACAACATGCGTTTCTGAAGATACGGCTCTCTCGCTGCAACAGGTCCGTCTTTTCCGTGTAGCGCCTGATATCGTTCTCCGCTTACTCCTGAACGCGTCTCGTCAATCACAGGCAAAGGGTATGCTTCGCAGTTCGTTTGTTGACTTCTCCATTTATGCGTTTCAATGCAGCCACCATACACCCCAGGCTATTCTCCTCGGCCTCGAAGGCAAGCTGACACCTGCAACGGAAAGCACGTCCGTTTTCTCTGATATCTTCCTCAACCTATAGGCTCCGATCCAGAGACGATCGACACTGGTACCATCCCCTCTCGTTATGCCGCCATCCTCGAGACCAAAACTTTAATGCTCGGCGGACACCACCGTATTCATTACGACATGGACCGTGACATGCTCTGGCGATATGACCTTGCGCTCAAGACGCATCCAAACGGGATGAGATTCAGCTGTTTTGATGCGGAAGGCACTTTGCTTGCTACAAACGAGTATTTCAGCGTTGGCGGTGGGTTTGTGGTTAATGAGAAGACGAAAAGTGCGGCTTCTATGCTCTTTATTTTTGTCTTGTTGTGACTGATGGTTTGGTTTTGGTAGTTGATGAGAACTTGTTTTACAAGGGCGTGGATAAGAAAACAGTGCATGGCGCTCGACTTCATCAAAGTCATTCCCTGGCAGAGCCGATGGACATGCCACTAATCTTAGGGGACAGTGAAACCACCAGCCCACCAGTCGCTGGTAGTAGCAGTAGCGGGGGCGAAGGTTCCAAGGAAGAAGACTGTCACCCACCTTATCCATTCGATACTGGCGCGACACTTTTAGCTCTGACACAGAAACACAACGTAGGTCCCTTGGTGCCCTGGAAAGAAGGTTGAAGGATGCTGATTGATCTTGTTTCCTCCGCCTGGCGTGCAGATGACCATAGCCCAAATTGTACACGACAACGAGGTTCGTGTTAGGGTTCCATCGAACGTGCACGCCACATCAGCAGATAGACCTCTATTAACCCACTACTTTGATCAACCAACAGAAATATTTTGGTTACACAGACGAAGAAATCCATGAGAAGGTAGGTACACCTGCTGTCCCACCCACGTCTTCTTGCCGCCTTCTACTGTCGTGCTAGAAATAACCTAAACTGATCCCTTTGAACCTTCTCGACTATCTTTTGGAACAAAAGTTGATGCGCATATGGCAAGTCATGGACGAATGCATACGGACTGGGGTGTCCACGACAGAACGCACTCTCCCTGGCCGTCTTGGCCTCAGACGCCGCGCACCAATGTTGTACCGACGCCTCATGCGTGGGTTCGTACATGCTATATCCTGTCGCACCATGCTTTTTACTGACTTCCATCATCATATCACGTCGACGACGACTTCTTCGAAACTTCTTCCCTTGCATTTTGACTCGGCGTACTATTCATAATCTCCCGAACACCGATTTCACAACGCAATTTTTTCACAACACAATTTTTTTTTCTCTTCCCTCACTTGAATACTCTGATTCTGACGTGCAATGGTTCTTTTTTTGTATTGCCACCGCTGACAGGTTTTACCCCGGGATTGCTTCCCCAACATTCGAACTGCCAGCTATAGGACCTGGTCCGGGGACTGTAACTGATGTAATTTCTGGACCGCGTAATGATTACGAAGACGACGATAAAGGGGTGTATGAGCTTAACGAATCCGGTAGCGACAATGGTAATCAAGTTTTGGAAGACATTAAAGACAGGAAAAATCCACCAGGCGTCGCAGCGAGGAAAAAGGCAGCCCTTGCAGCCCTGAAGCGGGTACCGAAAGTCGTCGGATCGATCGACCACGCTATTCTGCCTATGGCACCTGTACGTACCCACTCTCTTTCCCCTCTGCTTCTATTCCCGTATTGAACGCTTGTTCTCTTGTGTCCGCATGCTTATCGACCTAATTCAACTTAAAAACTCAAACTGAACGTGGTTTTCATTTCCGGTCCTGTCATCCGTGATCCCCTTTGGGCCGCTACTTGGGATACGAACTTGGTACTTGGTGGGGCGTTCGGACCGACTAACATGTAGAGACGAACTGTTATCCCCGCAATGGACTTCCTATCTTGTTACGCAATCGCCGTTAACGAGGTTAACGCGTCCGGCGGGAGGATTGTCACATCTCCAACCAACGGTGCCGCGGGTGTCATCCCTGCAGTATTGAAATATATCGTTGAAGTGCGTATGACGTTTCTTTTCTTTTTGTATGGACGTATGGGTGCTCACATGCGCTTCAAGTTTGTCAGTGATGACCCTGTTAGGAGTATAGAGACGTTCTTATTGACGGCCGCTGTAAGTCCTTGATTCATTGCTTTTGTTGCTATTTTCTCCTCTATCTTTCGTTCTTCCTTTTCTTTGCCAAGACTGGATGTCTGGTACTCTCGAGTGCACTCCGGATCTTGGTCTTACGGTCCTTGATCCTGTGTCATGCCTGTTGTCTTTATTTCGTTCTGTTTTGTTCTGTTCTGACTGGCGGCTGTGACATGTTGAGCGGAACTTGTTCTCTTGGCTTGATTGATATTGGATTTGGTACAATGTGATGACATGATATAATTCCATAGGCTGTTGGAATGCTGTTTAAAAGGGGAAGTACTATTTCTGCAGCAGAAGGCGGTTGTCAGGCTGAAGTCGGCGGTGGGTCTTTTCTATCTCGTGTCCTGTTGTTTGGGGCTAGTGCTGAGTGGTTTTTGTGATTGGGTGAATTAGTTGCCTGTTCTATGGCTAGTGCGGGCTTTGCGGCTTGTATGGGTGGTAGGTCTTTTTTGCCCCTTCCTAAAGTCATTGTGCGAACGCCAGTTGATGATTTTCCTTTTTCTGCGCCATTACAGCATCCCCAGAGACGGTGCTGCAAGTGGGTCCACCCTTTCGCACTTACGAAAGCCTTCTTCTACTGACTAAACAAAATCGCATCACAATTCCTCTGCTCCTTACAGGCAGCTGAAATCGGGATAGGTATGTAATCAAACCAAATCTCATCGCGAAGCTAGCGGTACTCACGACTACTATGCATCTCATATCCACATCTATAAACTGCAATCTATGTATCTATGTATACATCATTCGACCGCACTGGTACCCTGAACCTTGTTCTTCCTTGTCCATGGCCTTGTCCACATGTTCTTTTTCTCCACACACGCACACGCTCTGATCATCGTGTCATGGACTTGATGGACTGACCATGCTAATCATAGAACACAACCTTGGTCTCACTTGCGATCCCATAGACGGCTTGGTCCAGGTGCCTTGTATAGTGCGTCTCTTCTCTCTCTCTCTCAGCCTTTAGATGGACCTTGACATCTGATGATGTTGCCTTCTCGTGTATTCGTGCGTGTTGTGGTGTATGCATTGTTTGGTGTGGCGTTTCTTGTTTGCGGTTGTGAAACGATACTTCGCAACTGATGGACACCCGGTTCCTTCGGTTCGCTGCTTAATTTGTGCTTTTTGGTGGTCGTGGTGCTCGCGGATTCTTGTGGCGTGTCCCACGCGTGGTACATGATGGTGTGGTGCGAATGAATAGGAGAGGAACAGTCTCGGAGGCGAGTAGGCTCTTCTGCCTTGTTGTGTGGAGATTTGAAGCTGACTGATTCTTTGCCACATAACATATTCGACGTGATGAATCTTTTATTACTCGTTCTCCCGGACATGATTGATCAATGCCTGATTTGCGCGATGCCCTATACATAACTATGCCATACCCCTCGACTCGGTGGCCGTCGGATATACCTAATCTTCCTCCGGTCTGGATCTGTCTTTCGGGGCTTCTGTTCCCCGGGTTGGGTTCTCCCGTCCTTGCCCTTGCCTTCTCTGTGCGGTCTTTGTCTTCGATTAACCGCGCACGACTGAACCGCGAAACCTAATATTCCTAACATATACTCCTTGGATGACGATATTTCGCGTCCATGCTTTATGATAATAGCCGTGAAAGCGGTTACGGCAGCCCAACTCTCGATGGCGAGCCATGGCGTGTACAGTGTCACACTCGATGAAGCAATCGAAGCAATGCGACTCACCGCAGCAGATATGAGTGTCAAATACAAGGAAACAAGCCTTTCTGTATGTCCGACTGCTTATCTGCATACTCAACTGCGTCATCATACTGATTCTCATCTTCTTTCCCTTCTCTTCCTGTTACTGTCCCGTTCTGCGTTCGCTGATTCCGCATTATACGCCGCATATAAACTTGGATTGAATTCTTGACTTCTGGCGCTGATACGGCACAATTTTTTGGGTACGGTATACCCACATAGGGTCTTGCGGTGAGTCATCTATACATATCCACTGCCACCCCCTATCACACGCAGCACACTGCGCAATCAGTGGCCCCGCGGCCGGCACTTTGGCTCTTCGGACTTGGCGTTCGACGTCCATCACTTGTGAATCTTTCGTCAAACAATTGACTAACCTGATTCATCTGACAGACGACTGTGAAGATCCCTTTGACTGTTCCTGCATGGTGCGTACGCCCATACTAACTATATTATAGCGATGCTGATGAGGTGTGGCGTTGCGTTACATTGTGCTAAACCATAACTGCGCCGGTCATCGTGTTGATGACGATCACTATGATGACAATGTGTCCTATGGTGGTGATGCCTTGCAGCTGAATGCGGTGCAGTTCATTCTGACCGTTATCTATGTTGCGATTGCCGAAGATCGAATGTTAGTTGTCATATGGCGATGGTGATAGTGGGCATGAGTTGGGCTTGGTTAATGTTGGGCCTTCGCGGGAGGCGATACACCGGATCCGCTCGAGGACCGAAGGAATGGAGAAATTTTTGTTTCCCCTTTTCCCCCCCTCCCCTTCCCCTCTGAGCTCTTTTCCTAGATTCCCTTACTTAGATCTTAATGAGGTTTCCTTTTTCTCTCCTTTCCCTGCCTCTTCCCCCGTTTGGTTTCTTGATGCCTTCAATAAGGACTGGATTCTATTGATTCCGTACGCTGTTACAAACTTGGTCTCGCCGTGCTATAGAAATAATGCCTTGCTTTCGACATGCTTTTCTCGTAGACTTCTAGACTTTCCCTAGACATCATACACGTAAACATTATTTTTTCCTTCCCTCCGATGATGACGAGGCAATGAATCGTAGAATGGAATAATGCTCTATGTGGTCCAGAACCAGCTCGTATGTATGTATACCGTACGTAGCCAAGAAAGTGCAGAATGCGAGGTACAAAAGCGCAAGTTATGTGAGAGGTCAAAGGAGGGGGCGATCGTTCATCAATTACTTGAGAATGTAAGGGTATCAGTAGTATAACAAGAGGTTGAAGGGGTCAAAGCAGGTGAAGGGAAAGGGGAGGAACAGAAGAGGAAGAAGGGGAAGTAGAGAAAGAAGAGAAGGGGTTCCCGTCCCCGTGTGGGTAAACCAGTACCCTCGGCGTGCTCGTCCCGATAAGAATCGTCATCCATCGTTTGTCTGTACGTTCCGTCGTTCCGCTCGACAAAGCCGCCGCTCGTTGAATCACATAATTATACAATTTGAATCGCTTGCGCCTTTTGCTCTTGTGCTTAGTGAGACACGGGCTGCTTCGTTAAAGACTTCTGTCACGCCCCTGTTATGTTTCGAGCTGCACTCTGTAATATGATATAACATAATGCCGGGGGTTGAGGATTATTAGGGTGGGCTTTGATGATGGGATAAGGAAGAGGGGGTGGGGGGGCAGGACGTACCGAGGTACCGTGAGGCACGTATCCTTCGTGCGACGGCTAGACCCTCTTCGTATTGTACTGGGTGTGTGCCGTAACGTTGTAATCGTTCTTTTACTGCGCGGTCATCTCGGAGATCGCATTTCAGGGCTATATTGTGGATGGGTTGGTGGTTGAGTTTTGTATATATAAGGTGGGGAGGGGAAGGGCAAGAAGCGTACCGACGAGAACGAGCTGTAGGAAGGGGGTGGTGGTGGTGGTGGTGGTTACCAGTGCTCAGCACGCGACTGCCAACTTTGGCTTTTGAGTTGGAGAAGCTTACCTTGACGCCCGGACAATATTCTAGAATTTCTTCGAGCCACTATGGTAACCAGAACAGTAGGTGTTATTGGGCTTCAACCGCAAGAACAGAAGGGGGCACACCTTTGACTCGACGTTCTCTAAGGACGTAGGATTGTCGACAGAAAAACAAATCATGATCACATGTGTTTCGGCATAGGACAAGGAGCGTAGACGGTCAAACTCTTCCTGACCTGTTTGTGTGATAGGAAACGAAAGGCAACTGAGAATGTTAGATGGGTTATAGGTGCCTAGACGGCGGAGTGTTGTAGGCAAGTTGGAAGAGGACACGGACCGGCTGTATCCCATAGACTAAGCTCGACGAGTTGGTCATCGACGTAGAGATCCTGGACATAGTTTTCAAATACTGTTGGTTCGCTGGATGTTATGGTATGGAGGTGTAAGAGGTGCGAGTTTTGTGGCGAGGAGTTGGGTGGGAGCGTACTAGACTTGGGTGAAGAAACCTCTTGTAAAGACGTTTAGCAGTGATGTCTTTCCTGTATGGATGGATGAGAGCCGGGATGTGCAGTGTGACTGGTTAGAGCGTACCACATGCACCGTCACCACAGACGACGACCTTTCAAAAATGGCCTTAGACAGGATCTTGAGAAGTAAATGCAGGGTTGTTCAAGTCACCTTTCTTTGTATCTGAAAAAATCCAAGAGTTAGTGATCGGAGTAGCGCATGTTAAGGAGTGGCATACTGGTCTTGATCGTCCGAAAGAGTTGCTTGTGGATGAAGAACCGCAGAGAGGCATTGTAGCACGGGGAATAAAGTGGGCTTGAAACGAGTTGAAAGACAAGTTGTATTGCATATCACGTGACATACAGGGGTAGAGTTTTAACACCAGCAGAACCTTTCATTGTACATCCATTCAACTTCTTCCTCCGAGTACCACTTAATAGCAGGAAGATGTTCCTCTCTTACCACGTGTTTTCCCCCAAATCTGTTCACAATCTCCTCCAAATCCCGAGGCAAATTCCATACCTCGACCTCTTCCATCCCATACCTCGTCGCGTATTTCAGCGCACACCCAATCAGTCCCTCAACCGTCCCTGCATCAGCTCTTACGCGCGTCACGATCAGCGTCTTTGATGACCCAGGCCGGAACTCGCACGTCCATATCGCAAATGCCCGGTCTCCGATCCGCACTCCGCAATATTTCGGCGGATCCTGCACATACCTGCTGAAGTGATAGTGCAGCCTGAACCACTGGTACATCGCCACCCCTTCACTTGGCAGAAAGCTAAACTGGATCTTGTTCTTCTCTCTCGCCTTTTGCACGACTTCGGTTTTAATCTGCTCGGCGTCCTCATCCAATATGCCTTTCACCAGCTGCTGATCCAGCCAGGTTATCTCTCTACTGTCAGTTATCTCCTCCGGAACATCTACCTCCTGCAGCTTCCAAACTGTTGAGATTGGATCCCTTATAATCCACCCATTCTCAGTGTCACTTCCGATTTCCATTCCGCACTCGCCATAAAACCTCGGTCCAACATCACTCCAGAGTGCAGATACCCATCCCTCACCCGCGCCCTTGACCCTCTCTGGTCTCGGACCCCATTCCGCTTCCGGGAATACCTGGGTAGCGAGATACTCGTCGCGTGCAAGAACCCAGTGTAAGAGTCTCATCATATGCTTCCCGTACCCTTTTCCTCGGTGTTGTGGTGCTGTGAACACGCTGGCGATGCCGTATCCAAAACCTTGTTCGAGGACTGTCTCAGATCGGGTTTGCGAGGGGTGGGATATTGCGATTTTGCGTTTGAAACTGGTGGACAGTCGCTTATTAGTTAGTGTTCACGGAAATTTCCATGATACTCACGTCTCGCATGAACAGAAAAAGTCGAGTGTCGTCGGATCATTTCTAGGAGCCAACACCCTTTGCAATAATTTCAGACGACCACTTTCCATCAAGTTCATACCGACCCACCAAGTGATCAACTTGCCGTCTCTTCCAAACTCTTCCCCCTCGCCCACAGCATCCCTGTCAAGATACTCATCTAGCGTCAATCCTCTTCCCCATTCCGCCCACGTCTGTTTCCTCGAAGCAATTGTCTGCTCCGGTGTAGCGACGTATAACGATGTCTCCGAAATCATGCTTCGGGATGAAGGATAGACGTGCTGATGGTTGATCTGGATAATGATAGGAGTATTTCTCACATGCTCCACGTTCCACGAGGTCCAAAAATCGACAAAATTCTTGATGGAATTATTGGTTGACATCATTCACCAATACAACTTGTTCAAAACACCTGGATAGTTGAACGAACTTGCATACAACCTGTTGCCTGTCTATACACGAAGATCAACCGGGTCAAACAGCTGGATGTCTCAATCTAGGGCATCCTTGAACCACATAACAACAATGGCCGTATCGCGTTTCCTGCACCGATGCTTACCTCTTCCAAACGCTTCAATGCACAGTCCCTTCCTGCTCTGCGTGACGCATGCCGAGATGATTCTCGCCGGCGAAGGGAATTATTTTCGCCCTCACATCGCGGAAAGAACATAAGTGGGCAAGTCAACAAAAGAACCTGTCCTGAAAGAGCTTGGATTTACGAATAACAGAACCGAAGTCTAATGCGCCAATACGAACGTCTTCTACCTCCTCGGAGCCAAAATCATCCCAATGATCTATAGCCGCATATCGACCTGACATCCTTCTGCCAGTGGATGGCCTTTGTCTCGTCTCGGATATTTGGACTCCCAAAACCATCTGGGTCTCCGGACAGGGGGATGTTAGACTACATACACCGCCCATCGCTCCTCGGGGGTTGGTATAAACCGAACACCAGTGATTCCTACTTCCTCCACCTAAACCATGGACCATACGGTGGTAGTAGCTCGTAAACAACCAACGGGCGATTTTATGCGAGCCCCGACTCCATCTTTATAGGATTCCCAATAACTTCCCCAGATGTTCCTCTCCCAAGTCCTGGCAAAGGTTAGCACATACTAGAAGAGGTCACTGATCATCTCTGATAAACCCTCCTTTCAACAATACATTTCAATTTTCGACGTTCGCGCACGCACTTCTTTCTAAGTGTGAATCATAAATCGTACAACCACTGAAATTGGACATATGTAATACTTGCGTTCAAGGATACTGTGAGTCTTCTTGATTCCTTTCGCAAGGCACTTCCAACGCTACTTACGCGTTTGGCAGAGGACCGGAGAGGGAACGGGAGAAGATTAAAAAAGCCGGGGCCTAGGTAGCGTGTGTTCCTCGTTCCCCTCACCTTCGGGCTGCGCCTAGAAATTCATTCAATGGTATAACGCACTTGGAGCACATACAATGTATGAATTCGCAGGCTCTTGTAAAGTATGGAGTGGCCTAGAGCAACAAAAGGGGTACCTTTTTCTTAAGTCCGCCATGGGGGTAAGCCCCTAGGACTAAAAAACGAAAGTACCTTTTCTTGCTGTTATGCTTGTGCAATCCCCGTGCAGTCGGCTCAACACGAATGGCGGAAGTGCTGCTCCAATTCAAATGCGGTTACGAGGTCGAATGTTTCTGGACCTCTGAGGGCTTTCAGTGAGTCGAGGAGTTCGGAGCTCGTTTTACTCGCGAATGGTTTGTTCTGCATGGTACTAGAAACTTTGATACAAGCGTTGTCAAGTTCTCGTTGGTGTTCCCTACGAACTAGTTTTGTTCTATTTCTTTCGCCAAAATCTACGCCCAACGAAGGTCACAGGAGTCCGACCTCCAAGCTCAACGGCAGCGCAGACCGTCATGGTGTTATTGATTTGATACCACTGCATCGATGTGTAACTTATTCCAGAACTGCGTGAATAAACAAACGAATGAATATACAACTCGGACTCCCCAGCATAAGGTCTGAAAGACAAGTCGTATAGCATATCACGTGAGATAAAGTTTAACACCAACAGAACCTTTCATTGTACATCCACTCAACCTCTTCCTCCGAGTACCACTTAATAGCAGGAAGATGTTCCTTTCTTTCCACGTGCCTTCCTCCAAATCTGCTTACAATCTCCTCCGAATCCCGAGGCAAGTTCCACACCTCGACCTCTTCCATCCCATACTTCGTCGCGTACTTCAGCACATATCCAATCAGTCCCTCAACCGTCCCCGCATCAGCTCTTATGCGCGTCACGATCAATGCCCTTGGTGACCCAGGCCGGAACTCGCACGTCCATATCGCAAATGCCCGTTCTCCGATCCGCACTCCGCAATATTTCGGCGGATTCTGCACATATCTGCTGAAATGATAGTGCGGCATGAACCACTGGTACATCGCCACCCCCTTCATTTGGCAGAAAGCTAAACTGGGTCTTGTTCTTCTCTCTCGTCTTCTGTGCGACTTCTGCTTTAATCTGCTCTGCGTCCGCATCCAATGTGTCTTTTGCCAGCTGCTCATTCAGCCAGGTTATTTCTCTACTGTCGGTTATCTCCCCCGGAACATCTACCTCCTGCAGCTTCCAAACTGTTGAGATTGGATCCCTTATTATCCACCCACTCTCACTGTTAGTTCCGATTTCCATTCCGCACTCGCCATAAAACCTCGGTCCAACATCACTCCAGAGTGCAGATACCCATCCCTCACCCGCGCCCTTGACCCTCTCTGGTCTCGGACCCCATTCCGCTTCCGGGAATACCTGGGTAGCGAGATACTCGTCGCGTGCAAGAACCCAGTGTAAGAGTCTCATCATATGCTTCCCGTACCCTTTTCCTCGGTGTTGTGGCGCTGTGAACACGCTGGCGATGCCGTATCCAAAATTTTGTTCAAGGACTGTTTCAGATCCGTTTTGCGAGGGGTGGGATATCGCGATTTTGCGTTTGAAACTGGTGGACGATTACTTGGTCGGTGGCTTACTGAAGTCTCATGATACTCACGTCTCGCATGAACAGAAAAAGTCGAGTGTCGTCGGATTATTTCTCGGAGCCAACACCCTTCACAATAATTTCAGACGACTATTTCCATCAACTTCATACTGACCCACCAAGTTATCAACTTGCCATCTCTTCCAAACTCTTTCCCATCGCCCACAGCATCCCTATCAAGATACTCATCTAGCGTTAATCCCATTCCCCATTCTGCCCACGTCCTTTTCCTCGAAGCGATCATCTGCTCTAGTGTAGCGACGTATAACGACGTCTCCGAAATCATGCTTCGGGATAAAGGATAAGCGTGCTAATGGATGATCTAGATAATGACAGGAGTATTTCAGGACTCCGGTATATCCTGGAATGAAAACAGGCATATGGGCTCTTTGGCGCCAGATGGCTGGATCCAGGGTGCGGACATGCCTCGCAGAAAGAACGAAAGGCCGGATTTGAAACGGGCGGATAGTGTAGTGGTCAGTCGTCACGACTGTAGATTAGGGGTCACGGGTCCGAGGTTGCAGGCCAAAATGAGTACTCCTCGTTTCCCTCATCTTCGAACCGCACCTAGAAATTCATTCAATGGCATAACGCGTTTGGAGCGCGTACAAAGTATTGACTCGTGGGCTCTTGAAAAGTATGGGGTCGCCTAGAGCAACAAAGGAGTGCCTTCTCTTGCTTTTGGGTTCGTGCAGTCTCGGTGCAGCTGGCTCAATATGGAAGATGAAGGTGTTGCTCCAATTCAAGTACGGTTACTAGGACGAATATTGCTGGATCTCTGAGGGCTTTCGGTAAGTCAAAGAGTTCGGGCTGTTTTATTCGTGAATGGTTCGTTCTACTTGGTATTAGAAACCTTGATACAAACATTGTCAAGCTCTGGTTGGTGTCCCCTGCAAACTAGTCTTGTTCCCTTTCTTTCGCCGAAATCTACGTTCAACAAAGATCACAGGAGTCCGACCTCCAAACTCAACGGCACCGCAGACCGTCATGATATTACTGATTGGTACCACTACATCAATATAAATAACTTGTCCCAGAACTGCATGAATAAACAAACGAATGAATATACAGCTCAGACTTCCTAACATAAAGTCCTAAAGTCCCTCTATAAAACCCAATGTCTGTGGCCTAAGGTGTCCTTGAATTAGCACCCTCTTCAATCTGCATAACTATCTCTTCCAGCCCTTCAATCCTTTCCTTTAGCACATCTCTCACCCTCTCCACAACTCTATCAATCTTGGCATAGGTAGTTCGAACGCTCGAGTGCGGACCTGAGGGGTCATGTGATGCTGCTGAGGGCGCCAGTTGTACGTGTATTGAACCAATGAGCGTTGCCGAATCTTTTGGCCAGAAGCGCGGGTTAGTGTATGACTGAAGACCTGGGATGTTCGAAAGCTATGTAAAAGTTGCGGGGTGAGCGAATGCAAGATGGGAATAATGGAGGTTGTGACATACCTCAGATAAAGCCTCTTGAATCTTGACATCCCGATCTCCAACGTCCAAACATAAAATCTTTCCAGTATCGAGGACGAGGGGAATGACACTAGCAGCGATCAACACTGCGATGAACAACGACGCTATGGGATCGAACCCCGTCCAGCCGTAGAACTGGATAAGCAGCGTCGAAATAATGACACCGACGGATCCTAGTGTGTCCTAGAAACATTCCGTCAACATCAGTCGACTATTTGAACAACGTAAGAAAAAAACTCACCGCCATGACGTGCAAAAACACACCCCGCATATTATGACTATGCCCTTCATGTCCATGACTATGCCCATGCTCGTGATGGTGTTTCTCCAAATGCTCATCATGTACGAAATCATAGGTCGGCGTTAATGGTGTCTGCAAACCATCCGGGTCGCCATGGCCAGGGAAAGTGTGGATTTGCAATGAAGGCGCTCGCGAATGCCCTGGGTTATGCTTCTGCAAATGGAGCTGAGCGGCTGAGGCGGGAGGAGAGAGGAGTTTTGGTGCGAGTGAGAGTGAGCGTTGGTGGGTGGGTCTAGTCCCATTTGCGGTTGGGGACGTTGGGGAGAAGGAGATAGCGCGCGGGTGCAAGGGGGCTTGTGAATGGGAACCCGAATGGGTGTGGGTGGATGAGGTTGCTGGGGAGAATGAGACACTTCGTGGGTTGATGGTGTTTGCGTGCGGTGGTGTGTGTACAGAATGCGGGTCTGAGTGAGAGTGAGAGTGCTCAGACTCGCAGTGAGTGTGATCCGAGTGAGAGTGGGAGTGGCCTGAATGGGGATGAGAATGGGAATGTTCATGGTCATGGTCATGATCATGACTATGCGACTCGTCGCTTCGAGGGAATTCAATATGGGAGTGAGATGCTGATATGGGTGGAGAATGTGAATGAGAGCCAGAGTCTGCATGCGAGTGCGAGTGTGAATGCGAAAGAGAATGGGACGACTCATGGGCCGGGCTTGATGCTGGAGGGGCTGGAGCATGCGAGTGTGAGTGCCCATGTCCATGGCTATGGCCATGACCATGCGAGTGGGAATGTCCCTAAGTTGATCTATTAGACATTGACCAGCTTGGTAAGGACGCGAACCTACATGATGGTGGTGTCCACCCATCGCAAACATGCCAAACAGGTTGACTCCTAAGCCAACCGTACTGACCAGCAAAAGTTGACTTGTGTTCATTTCAGGAGGTTCTAATCTAAAAGTGAGAGTTTAAGTGATATCCCGAACGGAAGATCTTAAGTTACTTACATCCGCTGAATGGCCTCAAACACGATGAATATTGAGATCAGGATCAAAAAAATCCCGTTCGCGAATCCTGATAACGTCTCGATACGCCCATAACTACCGAGACATCGACGTTAGCCAACCATGCAACGTAAATATTTCTCTCACTAACCCATATGTAAATCGTTCATTAGGCTCCCAGGTTGCCATAACGGACGCGAATAAGCCTACTCCGATAGCCATACAATCGAACGCCATATGAATAGCTAGATTCATAATTCAATTAACTTCTAGTCAGCGCTGCTACTAGCCTCGAGCTTGCAGAAACACAGAACGCACCATCTGAAATAAGTCCGAGACTGTTCGTCCAAACTCCATACAACATCTGCACAAGCATGTAGCACAGATTAAGCAACAAAAAATAGAAAATCTTCCGTGATTCTGGGTTGGAGAGGATCGTCTTCATGTAGAGTTTGATCAGCCTTGACGTTGGTGTGCGAGGACGGGATGTGAGTGCATCCATACTCTCCGGGTACATTCCTATATTTAACCCACACACCGTTATTGCCGCAAGGAGGGGACGGAAATGCCGTTTACATACCGACATATAGGAGTCCAGCAATGACAAAATCGGACCATCTTGGGAACTGATTAAATGCCAGGGGACCAAAGACCACAGACGCCACTAGCACAGTAGGAAACGACAATGCAAAGTGGCCAGGTGAGTTCATTTGATGGCTTAACGACCTAGCCGCGAGGGGTGTGTAAAAGAGCAGTGTGTATGCAATCAAGGGGATGATAGCAAGTGAAGTGAGTGGGAGGATGGGAGTCGGAGGGAACCGAAGCTGTAATAATCACATTAGATTGAATATCAGTGTGGAGTTGGGGGTGAGCAGAACGCACGATGACGGTTTTGAAAGCATAGAAGGGCAAAGCAACGATCGAAGCCATGAAGATCGTAGCGGCCATCGCAAACGTCTCGCCCAACGAAGGCGCGACGACGCTAAGCGTGTGGTCTAACGCCGACGTTGCAAGCCCGTGTAGAAAGAGTGCACCGTATCCAGGTATGAACCGCCACGCCGTAGCTGGGGAAAACTGAGTGTCGAAGAGCAGAGACAGTGCTGCTGCAGATGCTACTGCGAGTATTTTTCGTGCCTGTGCAAAGAAGGGATGTGAATTGATGAGTTAGGAGTAGAGCATATATTTAGCTTACGGAGGAAGAAGAGATGAATGTTGCAACCCATAGTTTTGCAAAGTGTGCAAACATAAGTGTTCTACACAACCACCTTAGTTCTCATGGCCGGTATAGCGAACGATGCAACCCACTGGAGGGACGATAGTCGGTACAACGCAGTGAACAGGCATGACTGTTGTACGAATAGCAACACACCCGCCATAGCAAGTGCTGACCACTACAATTCCACCATCACACATCAACCATGGAAATCACGAACGAGGCAGGCATCGAAGATACGCACTTCAATATTCTTCCTCTTCGCAACTTGCTGCGTCGTGACCTCCCATACAAGCACACCCAACCCCCCGCACGCCAACACCCGCATTACGACCCAAAACACACCCACATCAAAGTCCAACAACCACTCCTTGGCCGACTGAAGAGCAAGCACGAAGAGAACATCCGCAGCGACAAGCTTGGGTATCTGTTTGCTTGGTATTCTGAGAGAGCCATTAATACGATGAAAACATTAAATGGGATTGGGATTCTTCCCAACTGTATGAAATGCCAACTTACGACGTGGTGATTACTTTCTTCGGGTTCAAGCTGATTTTATTTCGTGTGCGAGCATCTGGCGCAGGCATGCTCGTGGGGGAAAGAAGGGAGATGTTAAGGAGAGAAAAGGGCGTGAATTGGAGGAACGGACGGTTATCACGGACACGTCTCAACCCAAGCCTGGTCACATTAGCCTATTTTATGAAATAACTAGGACAAATAAGGATATACCCAATAATGTACACATACATCACGCACGGGAACACAAGTGTCAGAAATACACACGGAATGGTATCTGCCGGTCTACTAACAGAAGTCGATATGGAGAACTAGTAGCAAGAAGTAGAGCAACGCAAGAAAACTATGCGAACAATTTTTGAGACGAAAAAGGAAAAATTAATTACTGACGGAACTGTGCCATGAAGTTATACCACGGAGCATGTAGATCTGGTGGTGTCGTCACCTCCGGAGAAGGCATCATCTGCATCTGGGTGTTATAGTCATTTCCACCCCCATATCCAAAGAACTCCGGCATGACACCTCCAGCAAGTTGTTGGATATGGTTTCCGGTATACATAGTCTGTGCTGGTGCTTGCTGTGGTGACATCGGCGGCCCTTGTTGAAGGGAAACGGAATGTGGATGGTGGTGAGCCATTTGATGGTGCTGTTGCGCTACAGAGTGGTGATGATGTTGTTGCTGCGCTACAGCATGGTGATGATGTTGCGTCATTCGAGAAGAAACTGGTGATTGACTTTGCATCTGTTGTCTGACCATTTGTGGGGTATGGGGTATCTGTTGTTGGAGGGAGATCTGTTGCTGAGGGGACAGTGAAGACTGGTGGGGCTGTGGTTGTGGAGATTGACGCAGTTGTGGCCCAGCGTGCATTTGCTGGACGGCGCTATGAACGGATTGATAGGAATACTCCGAGACATCCATTCCATACCCCTGGCTCATACTATAGTTCCCCCAAGATTGGACATCTTCAACGGGAGAAGTCTGATATGCAGCCACGGGAGAAATAGCTTCAGCGTGCGTGACGGGCGGCGATGCAGGCTGCGAAGACGGGCTTGAGGCGTAGGAAGGAGACTGGGAAGTGCGCTTGGACACTAGACGCGTCATTCCTCCCAGTGCAGATAGTTCAGTAACCTCGCTCTTGACCCTTGGGCTAGTGGGGTGTATCCGGGTCGCATCGCCAGGGGGAGATCCTTGTGCCTTCTGATTGGACAGAGCGGCTAATCCTTGCTCCCGCAGCCTCGCCAGGATGGGCTATCGGTTTCGAGTATCAGAGCCAATCAGCGTACAAAATGAACGTTACACACCAAAATCTTTTGGGTTCGGGTATTATCAGACACTCGACTGAACAGATTATACGCTGATTCGAGGTAGGACAAAGCTGAAGGAGCAAGCTGCATCTGTGCTTTCACCGCGATTGATCCCAAGACGATCTACTCAAAATTAGTACGAGCATAGAGCCACGAAAACATCAAAAATCACTCACAGAACAAGAAAACACATGAGTAAATAAAAACCACATGCGCTCGGTCAGCCCCGGGTGCTGCTTAAACAGGCTTTCAATTAGGCCCACGAAAGAACAAGCACTACGATACGCTGCAAGGACCGATGGGCCGTACTTGCTGCCCATGGGGTCACTAGGATTGTCCTCAAGTGCTTGAGCAAAAAACCCTCGGTGCATATAGAACAGTGCTAAAATAGGTCGCGATCAGTATCAGAAAAAAAGAACCCAGCACCCGGGTAATACGCACTAATTTCCCTGATGGCGAATGTGATATATCGCTGCATCGTCAGCTCAACCGATGGCTGCTCAACTTCCGTGCCAATTTTCGAACCACCAAACCCAGGGATCTGCAGACTCGGAGGAACATAAAAATTCCTCACTTTCTTGTCGAGCTCTGTGATAGTTTTATAGGAGGGAGTTTTTGCGCCAAAAGCCTGATCGTGAACGGCGCTCAAACATAATGCCGAGAAGCGATGTTTCCACGCCGCGACTAAAAACGAAATCAGACAGCAGTGATGGGAAGGTGTGTGGGGTACTCACAGCTCATTTCCATCTCGCCTTGAGCATTCGTTGTAGTTTCATGTGGAAACTTGCTATCAATATGAGCCGAGGAAAACGAGGGAGGTCGACCATATGTCAAACTCTGATGTAAGACGTCACTAACTGCGCTGATGGAGAAATTTTCACTGCGCCCACCTGCCATGAGTCGTATGTCAATATTTCGTAAAATAGTGCCCGGCGTTTATATGTTTCTTCTGGATTGAGGTTCCACTTGCCGCTATCCCGGTCTTGAAAGTAACTCTGACTTCAGTTGAGTGTCAATACAGTGTGAGGCAAAAATCTCACGTAGGCCGATCTATGATATCGATGAGCATATGTCATTATGATCATGAGAAGACATGACTGACGCTCTGCGCCATCTTGACCACAATTCCCATGACCACCCATCTTGGGCTTCCCATTTCCGAAAGGAACATGAAGTGGCACATGAGGAGCTTCGAACATCATCAGTGCCTGAACATACGACTAGTAGAGAAGGCTTACCAAAGCTTGGATACCTGGAATAGACTGCTCTTCAAGGACAGACTCTAGGGTCAGCGATGCACGTCCAAGTTGGTAGAATTGCATTGATTGCGGTGAGTGTGGTGGCGCGTCAAGATCCAATAGACTACCGAGAGCAAGGACCGTAAATAGCACAGCGAGGTTATGGGGGCTGAGGGGTTCGCGTGGAGCAGCGCTCTGGTCGTACATTGGGCGGTAAACGTTTTCATAAAAATCGAGTTCGGTGATTGGGGTGTACCTATGAGCAACGGTCAGTTTCAGGTGTAGTGTATGCAACACTCGTAAACTTGCATCCAAGCAGCATGGCGGTAATATAGATCGCACAGTCTTCTTGCGATGTCAGCATTTGGCAGGTAACTCATGATGGTATTTCGGAGATCCATCGCTGTCTTGATCCCGATGGTATTGAATGGGAACGCGGAGGTCAGCCAAGAAAGGTCTGCGGGTATCATGCTTTCCTGGGCACTTTGAGAATCGTCGTCGTCGTCTGAACCCTCCTCATTCTATCGAGCGAGGGTTATTGCGTTTCTAGAACAGTAAATAATGTTCGCACCTGTAGCAGATACTGCAAATAATGTCAGAATATAGTGGAATGGAAAGCATTGCAAAACGAACCCAAGAATTAGCGGTCGTGCCAAAGAATGTGGAGCGGCCATCTTGGGAAATGGAACTTGCAGCACTGTTAGTATTCAATAGTCAGCCACGAGGGGGGACGGGCCGTACAGGGAGCCCATGGCGTCGATAGTGTCGTTTTGTTCGGTCTTCTCTTCCTTATTTGTTGTTTCGTCCATGCGCTCGCGCTCCAGCGGCCGCTTTATCTGTAATAATTCCTCTGAGAGGAGCGGGTGTGGTGCGTCGAAGGACCGAGAATGAGATTCTGCGAGGGCATCTTCAAGTTGTCGGACACGGTTGGCCAACTGGTTGATTTTTTCATGGAGGACTTCTGTATTCGCGAGTACGAAACTATCGTACTTGAATCGGTGCGGGGTTGAATTTGGAATCCGCCATCGATGCTCACCGATTTCCTTTACCAGTAGTCAGGGAACCTGTCCGGGAATGAGCGAATCGATTGCGTGGAGATATACAAGAGAATAGGACCTTCGGGGCAAATGGCAGAGCAGCCTTTCTTGACACAATTGCTGGGTGAGGGTAAGACAGGAGATGGATATATGCGGGGACAATGGACGCGCACCTGCAGGGAAAGACACGACTGCACCTAGGGAGGGGGTGAGTGGCAGAGCAGAAGAGTACAAAATAGGAGCGCACTTGAGCTTTAGTCTAGAGACGACGAGCACGGAGAACAAGTGAGACGCGGGCCTGGCAGTGCTATATCCGGATAAGGCGTACCTCCGGCATTCAGCACATGAAAGGGCGACACCCCGGCGCTTGTTACGGTGTACAAGAGAGTCGTCTCTGTGGCTATTGGGGTGGACAACGAGGGAGGTCATGGTGGGAGGAGGAGTGGCCTGTCGGATAGCAGCAGCACACTCGGAAGTCGTCCGTCCCCGTTCTCTCCTTCTATCGCAAGATTCACAGATACACTTCCTTATCGGGTTCTTCCTCTTTGCCTCTGTTTGTCACTAAATATATTTAAATTTTATCCGTCCTCCATTTTCTCTTCACTCTTCCAGGTCAGTATCTTTCCTCTCATCGTCCTTGAGCTTGATGATCTCTAGATGACGAGTCAGAGCCGTGCTGTCCAGTTTCTGGCCATCCACGCCGTTGACGAGTCCTTTTCTCCAACCATTCATGCTTTTCTGATTCCTTCCTTCTTCGTCTTCTTTCCGTCCTCTAACTCATATTCTTCCCTCTAGATCTATCCGCACTCATGCCGCCTCGCCTAGACGATTGGTCAGACTCGGATGATGACGATCTTGCAGGTGTAGAAACCAACGTACTTCTTGGTGTCCCAGATGGTGCCGTTGACGATGTCAACGACATCAACGACGCGGCTGTCTCGCGCATCGGTGGCCACCCCGTACGGCCCTCCCCACATGTAACTTCACTATCCAATATATTGATTGTTCCACAAGGCCTTTCTTCCTTCTCGTGAACCCCCTTTTGATTCCTCTCTCTGCAAAGTATGCAATTCTCCAATGCAGCTTCTGCTGCAAATCTGGTGTCCCTTTGAAGACAGCCCCATGGACAGAGCCCTTTACGTGTGGGGCTGTTCGCGTGGCAGCTGTCAAAAGAAAGACGGAAGGTGCGCATCGTCGCTCCATGGCCCGTCTACTTTATTTCAACTTCATTCAGCATCCGTGCCTGGCGTGGTCTTCGGTTTAACGAGAAGTACGCTGCGAAGCTTGAAAAAAAGCTAGCACAAAAACGTGAACGTGAGAGGGCCAAAGCTGAAGCGGCCGCTATTGAGGAAGCCAAGAAGGCCGCTTCTAAAGTCAACCCGTTTTCCGTAAGTCTTTGGTTTACCTTTGTGTTTCGTTCGTACTGGAGCTGTCCTGACTGTTTGCCTCCAAATGTAGATTTCTTCATCGGCAGCTGCATCCCCCAATCCATTTTCCTTGGGTAGCCAAATATTTGGGAGCACTCCAGTTTCAACTACTGCTCCATCTGCAACTCCGACATCTGAAGAAAAGGAAGTCGTTTCAGACGATGATGAAGATAGTGGCAACGAGTCTGATTCCTCCGAGCAATCCCTTCCGGTAGCCTTGGCAGCAAGCACTCTGGAAGATTCGTCATGGAAAACTGCCTCGGCTTATGTCCCACTGTATCTATCAACGGTGCCGGAATATCTGCCACCTCCATCTAAACCTAAACTACCTGCTAATGTCCAAGTCCTCGACCCTGACGCCCAAGACAAAAACGATCCCACTTGGACAAACGAAGCATATGAAAACTCCCTCGAAATCGACAATGTCTTTGACAGATTCGCGAAACGTGTCGCCCATGAGAGCGAACAATGCTTACGGTCAGTTTCAAACCAACAACGTCAATTCCAATCAGAACTGAATTTTACCATAGATACGAGCTCAAAGGCACACCACTTCCATTCGCCAAGGACGCTATTTTTGACAAACTTTTCCCTGAGCCGAAATCAGGTGTAATAACAGTATCCAAAGCCGCTTTTACAGTTTCTCCACCCGTCAAGCGCACCTACTCGCCTTCTACTTCTGATCTCATTTCGCCTTGTCCAGTCTGCAAGGCTCCTCGCGTGTTCGAATGTCAGCTCATGCCCAACCTTATTAACGTCCTCAAGCCATCACAGGACAAAGCTGAAGAGCTGAAAAAACAAACAGAAGAGGAGAGGAAAAAGGCGATTGAGCGGGCGTTGAAGGGCGGTGATGGTATGTCGTGGGGTACTGCCATGGTATTTTCGTGTGAGAAGGATTGTTGTATCAGCACCGAAGGAGAAAGGAAGGAACTGAAAGAGTGCTGGAGAGAAGAAATCGTTCTAATTCAGTGGGATATCTGAACTCCAGTTGCATACGCATCTACCAATGTATACAAAAATGGGAGTTTCATCGAATCTAAGAGCAGATAAAATAGTCACAACTGACTTTCATCTCGGTATATCAAAACCTGTTTACAGAAATGATGGCTATCCTCGAAACCCGTAACCTTGATAGCTGCGACGCCCATCATCACTTCTCGGTGAACTAGCAACATACCCCAGATATCAGTCTACTTACGACATTACAACAATTTCCACGTGAAAATCCTGCCCCTTGTTGATTTCGAAATTCAACTCGGCGTGAGAAGATCCAATCTACTGACGTCGTTGACTGGGAAATTGGAATAGAGTGTATTCGCTAACCATTTTCAGCGAGATTTAGGGCGTGGAGCAATTCAGTTTCAATTCAGTTTTCGCTGAAAACTCACTGAAAGCAGGATAGCGAATACACTCTAATGGACGAGACCATTCTCACTTGCATACTTGCCAGCTTCGAGGACTACCTTCTAGGCTACTGAATGACCGAAGAAAAGACAGGTATGCGGCTCCTAAGCGATCAAGGGCTCGAACCGGTCCTGATACCGTTGCTCGTCGCGTAGATCCGCGCGTTATCGAGGAGGTACTCTCCACGAAAGACAACATAACCTATCGTGTCTTTTTCTCCATTCGCAAACCAACACGTCGTGATGGTAACATTGGCGATTTTTGGTTGCAATCAAAATCCTTCCAGCTTGCGTGGGAGCATCGTAAACAACACCGAGGTGGTGTATATGCAAATATGGATGGTTACGATGGCGTCTTTTGGGTGAGGAGTTGGGGTGGATGGGATCAGGTGGAAAGGAAGATGAATTGTCTTGCATCAAATATCAAGCATCCAGAGCAATTGACGTATGTGCTGAGTTTTTCGAGGATGTCGTGGAGGAGGCAGGAGGCTGTGGAATCGGCCTTGCGGCAAAAGAAGAGGCCGAGGAACATGAGTGGGGGTGAAGACATGCGGCCCATGAAGGCGAGAGTAGAGGGTGAAAAATGTATGTCTTCCGTCGTTGCGTGGTTTCTCGCAGCTGAAGGCTTTGCGTGGCCAAGTAGCCGAACAGTCCAAATCCACCGGTATGTTCTCATTCGGCGATGATATGTTCGTGTTTAAACGATCATCTCCAACAGATGCTTCAGTCAGTCAAACACGTCCTACTCTGAGTTCGTCGATTGTCGATTCTCCCCAGGGTATGCAAGCAATTGTTCTGCTGTTAACCCAATGTCTAACTCATGTATTTCCAGAAACTCGACGGGTTGATAACGTCTGGCTTCGGGATCTCCTTCAGGAATGGGCAACGGCACCATTCGCAAACGTAGCAAAGACCCAGAAAATTGGGAAGGACATCCTACAAACATTATTACAACGTCCTCAACCCATTGCCCGATATCCTCCTCCAGGTTCTTCGGTAATTAGAAATATCCAAGAGCTGCAGTACGCCAAAGCCAAACCAACTTCGCGCCATGTCTTGGATGAGTACATGAAGGACATTGCGCCTGCCAACGGATTGGATTCTGCCAAACCGTGTAGCAGGATATTTACCAGTGGACCGACACAGGGAATCGCAGAGGACATTTCTCCGTCAGCATCCTTGCATTCATTCGTCTTTGCAGGAGAATCCGAGAGTCGGGACGAAGAACCTATTTCTGCGATTTCGATACCCGACGCCAATCTCAATGAGACTTGTGGTCTAAGCATCCCACCACACGTCCAACAGAAGCCTAGAAAGGTGGTCCATTGGCATGGGACGAGCAAGACTCCGTGGCGATATGGAATTTTCGCCCGAGGAGCAATTCTATTTCCTCACGTTCTTGCATGGACGGGGTCTTCGTATGTTTCCCATTTCTCTGGGAAACAGCTGTGGTTGTTTTGGCCACCGACCAAAGAGAACCTGGAGGTGTTCACGGAGAAGTGGTTCATAGAAGGAAATTGTGGTCTGCTAAACCCGACAGAAGCGATCTCGAAGTTATCGGGATTGGAAGTTCTCCTTGTGGATGATACAACACAGTCAAGCTGGGTTGTACCACCTGGAACGATATGCTGTGCGATGACGTTCTCCAAGTTGGCGACACAAGGAGGGTTTTGTTTCTTCTCAAGAGAGGATTGGGAAGGGGCGAGACAAGCAAGTAGCTTGGTGCTTGACATAATACGTGATGCGAAGGCTGGCGTAACAGAAGATGCCCGTGGTGCTTTGATCCAGATTCAAGTTGCGATTACGAAGTGGGAGGAGCTGGTGGACGGAGAGTTAAGTGGGCCAGGCATTGTGCCACCAACACTGAGGGTGTTGATAAAAGGGTGGATTTCTATGTTGAAGGAGAGGATAGCGTCTATAGCGAGTGTGGATACTTGATATTGATACCATGCTGAATTGTACCCCTAGTAGGACTGTACCTGTACGTTTAATGGACGCGATGGAAGACAAGGGCTGATTATGTAATCCATACAAGCTGATATCATTTTTTGAGAAGGAAATATTCTGGTCGACGACGTCCAAGCATACGCCCAAGCATGGCTCCAGATCCACGGCTCCTCGAACGTGCAACTGCATTCTCAGCATTCTCCAATATATTGGACTCTAGGTTGCTGCGAGCCCTCGCGGACATGGGCTTTGCTCGTCCTACTCTGATTCAAGCTCGTGCAATTCCACTTGCCTTGGACGAACACCGCGATATCCTTGCTCGGGCGCGGACAGGAAGTGGGAAAACAGCTGCTTATTGTTTACCTGTTGTCCAGAAGATCTTGTTGAGCAAAGGGAAGGGAAAGGACAAGGAGGTGGTATGTTGACTTTAGTTTTCGTGAATCTACGACTCTAATGTGGGTTGAGACAGGAAGACGTTGGCGGTGACGCGAAAAGTTTGACGAGGGCTTTGATCCTCGTTCCGACAAGGGAACTTGCAGAACAGGTTACCGCTTTCCTGAGAGGAGTGATTCGATATTGCGACAAAGATGTTGTGGTAATCAATGTCGCTTCTGGGACGACTGCACATTTGCAACGGTAAGCCGTTCTCAGTGTTGCTGGATGAAGGAACTCATTGAATACAGCGTATTCCTTTCCGATCACCCGGACATCGTTGTTGCAACACCCTCTCGTGCCCTGTCCCTTCTACAATCCAAGGTTAGTTTCTGCGTCTGATTGTCGGTTGCATTTACTCATTTCCTATAGATGCTTTCACTCTCTGCAATCGATTCACTCGTAATTGACGAAGCCGATCTCATTCTCTCTTATGGCCACGACAACGACGTCCGCCAAATTTTCAGCGGGGCATACCTGCCCAAGGTCCATCAAAGCTTCTTGATGAGTGCCACCATGACAGAGGATGTCGAAATGCTTAAAGGGCTTACCCTACGCAACCCAGTAAGCCCTATGCTACCGCGTATAAGGGGAAAGTATTAACTTCATTTCAAGGCTATCCTGAAACTTGAGGAGGCTGAGGATGAAGCAGCTTCCCTCAGTCAATACGTAGTCAGGTGTTCCGAAGTCGACAAGTTCCTCCTGACGTATGTCATCCTCAAACTCAAGCTCGTAAAAGGGAAATGCATTCTCTTTGTCAACGACGTTGACCGTTGCTATCGATTGAAGTTGTTCTTGGAGCAATTCTCAATAAAAAGCTGTGTGCTGAACTCGGAACTGCCTTTGAACTCCAGGTGGGAAGAATCATTTCAATTGTTGTTGAAGTTGTCTTATGTTTTTGCGCAGATACCACACAGTGCAGGAGTTTAATAAAGGTGTTTATGACTACATCATAGCAACGGACGAAGGAGGAGTCGGCGAGAACGACGAGGAAGAGGAGGAAGAGGATGAAGAAGAGGAAGAGGAAGAATGTAAGTTTGGTATTCTTGATTCTATGATCTACAATCGACCTTCTTCCAGTTGCTTCGACGCAACGTGACACTCCAGAGGACGATGGTTCCGATGCGGGTGAGCAAGAAGATGAAGTCGAGGATGAAGCTGGTTCAGAACCTCGAGCTGAATCACAGCTCAAACGCAAACGACACTCGTCTCCCGCACCTGCCTCAAGAAAACGTCTAAAACAACAGTCTGAAGATAAAGATACCAAGTCCTCCAAACGGGTCAAAGGCAAACACAAATCTGACAAGGAATACGGCGTCACTCGTGGTGTCGACTTTGTCGATGTTGTTTGCGTGCTCAACTTCGATCTCCCAACCTCTGCCCGCTCATATACCCACCGAGTCGGACGTACTGCTCGTGCAGGTCGTACAGGAATGTCGTTATCCTTCGTCGTCCCCCGTTCGGAATGGGGCAAAAACAAAGTTGTTGGGTGTCTGCCAAGCGCCCAAAAGGACGAGCGCGTGTTCAAACGTATTGAAAAACAACAAGCCGCCCGCGGGTCGCAAATCAAGGAGTACAAGTTTGATATGCGGCAGGTAGAGGCTTTCCGGTATCGTATGGAAGATGCTTTGAGAAGCGTGACAAGGGCGGCGATTCGTGAGGCGAGGATAAAGGAATTAAAGAACGAGCTCCTGAACTCGGATAAACTCAAGGCGTACTTTGAGGATAACCCGTTGGATTTGGAACACTTACGGCATGATAAGGCTTTAAGACCTGCGAGGATTCAGCCGCACATGAAGCATGTTCCAAAGTATCTGTTGCCGAAGATGGCGTCCGTGCAGGGAGACGAGGAGACGAGGCCCGCTACGGGGGCGAAGAGCGGGTTTGTACCGTTTAGAAAGGAAGGGGCAAAGAGAGGGAGGGGAGGAGGGAAATTTGGAAAGGGCAGGTCGAGAGGGAAAAAGTCGGACCCGTTGAAAAGGTTTAGATAAGGATATGTTTATCTTCACCATGTCGGAATCCATGTTCTTTATTGACCGAGATTATGTCGAGCGACCACATGAGCATTCTCTTGTGCTCATGTTCAAGCCGTCACTGTATTCCTTCCCTACTTGGGGAAAGAATGCACTGTATTATCAAGGCTGAACCGATGGTCCGAACGTTCAATTGCCCTAACAGGTGTTCGAACGTTCATGTGGAGAACAATGATAGAACTTTGTGCCTCCTTTTCAGCGATTCCAAATACTTGCTTTTACGTGCTCGTGGCACTTCAAGAAACAGATGGGAGACACTCCACGTGCATCTTTTATAGTCTTGGATTCACGAGACACTAGATTGATCAGTCTTCTTTGCTTAATTTACAATTCCTGTATTACCATGATATCTTGCTATCACCACAACCCCCACCATTGCAAGCAGAAGCGATTTCCCCTAGGATCGCGCCTTTGGGGCCGAGGATATCAATTTGCGTTGCTGCATTTAACCCAAATGCCTCCGACTCTGCCTGTCGGACCAACCATTTCTCCGTCCCAAGTAGAGCATCCAAATCGTTCGTGGGCGGAAGCAGGATCTGAAGGTTTTCATTGTTGTCTGGGTCCTCTCTAACATCGAAGGACATAATCTTATAGTCGGCATCATTGAGGCAATCACCGTCGGTCAGGGTGAAATTGCGCTTGTGCAAGGGGCAAGAAACATACTACAAGAAAATCATGAGTGAACGAAGAATGGCTCGAAGTATTGATGCGTCCAGCTTACAAGGTTACCGTCAGTAGTGTCCCCGATTATGCCGTGATCCAGAACAAAAGCTCTGTCCCTCTCGCATCAGCATTATCCCAAGAGCAAGCGTGGAAAGGTAACTATACCGTTTGTGAGGACACCTTACAAACGGGACACGTTAGGTGAGTCCAGAACCTGCGAACTATACGATCAAACACTTACATCTGCTGTGTGGCATAGTAACCCCGACGTGGAACATGGAAGATTGCCAATTGACTGTCGCCATACTTGATAGCCGCACTGGATGTGCCTTCCTCATTAATTTGCATGTCCGCCTTCCGCGCAACGGTGACCCATGTCCATTCAGACTTCGGCGTACTGCACTGTTCAGCCGACATTTTTAGAGGTGGATATGTTTTAGCCCAATCAGCCGGACGAGGTTGTCCTCGTTCTTGAATGATTTCGCTTTGAGGGCGTCGTTCATCTGTGTTCAGGAATTGCTTGAATTGTTTTCGCCTCAGAGGGTCTATCTCAGGTGTGAGTCGTGGGTAACTATTAACAGTGACGTGTGTACCTTTTACTACTCCCGCCCATTCGTCTTCGTACGTGTTAATGAGGTTATCCATGAGTGCATCGAGATCCTTGCAAATTCCGAGTTCGTCTTCTAGGATAACCTTCTGGAGTTTCTATACCGTTGATAAGGCAGTTAGCAAGAGACCATACTACGACAATATGGAACAAAATACTTTAATCCCTCCTTCCATATTCTCAATCCATCGCGCCGTTCGTTGAAGCCTATCCGCAGTCATGATATAGTAGGCCAAAAATCGATCGATTATTCGAACAACTTTCGAAGGAGGAACATCTTTTGCAAATAGTTCGGCATGACGCTGAGAGCAGCAGCATCAGTCATGGGAGTTCCCATCTGTTAGCATCATACTGGGATTTACCGGGTTTGCACCACCATTTCCACCAACGAAAACTGTATGGAATGCGAGTAAACACACAATCACTCCAGAAGCAGTTAAAACATACTGTTCCATCCCTTATCGGTTGCAATCAGACCAAAGTCCTTCCCTTGAGCTTCGGCACACTCGCGAACGCAACCGGAAACACCACCCTTGAATTTGTGAGGACTACGAACACCTTTGTAACGATTTTCAAGCTGGACCGCAAGGCCAACAGAGTCGCCAACCCCGTAGCGACACCCTGTAAATAAGTGTATGAAGCTGTATCCGAACCTGGCACAGGGAGGGACTCTTACAGGTGGTACCAACACATGACTTAACCGTCCTCAGACTCTTGCCGTATGCATGACCACTCTCAAATCCAGCGTTGTTCAGCTCTTCCCAAATATCGGGAAGATCTTCCTTTTTCGCACCAAACATGTCAATTCGTTGACCACCAGTGATCTGGAATGAGAAAGTTCAATTTCTTGCTCCAGATGACGTTTATTCCGCAGCTAACCTTGGTATATAGGTTATACTTCTTTGCGACACTGCCAATAGCAATGAGACCATCTGGAGTGATCTCCCCAGCAGCAATTCTGGGAACCACGCTGAAAGTCCCGTTACGCTGCATGTTTGCAAGGAAGCGGTCATTTGTGTCTTGGTTCTGGTGATGGACTGGCTTCATGACGTGTTCGTTGTACCTGCGCAAGAGTCAGACTACAGCAATTGGCGACAAAGCATGTGACAGAACTGACAAGCTCGATAAGATACTTCCGATTGCAGGTTTACAAATTTCGCATCCTAGAGAATCTTTGTTGACGCCGATGGTTTGCATGATTTCTGGGAACGTCCGCAGTTGCTTGACTTTGATGACGTTGAAGATATCAGTACGACTCATGCTGAAATGAGGACAGATATTGTTGTTGAGAGTGCGACCAGCTTTCTTCATCTCGGCGTTGAAGATACTCGTTACCTGAGATTGGCCGTACTGAATATAGTACTCTGGGAGGATATTTAGGAGACTCACCAGTGGCATGCATCCTCCGCAGCCTGTGCCAACTTTAGTCTTCGACTTGAGATCAGGAATAGTTAAGCATTGGCCATCCTTCACGCATTTCACAATAGTTCCCTTAAGGACGTTCTGTGAAGGCAGACAGAAGTTGAGCCCCGCTACTTGAGGGGAAAGGTCCTGACTTACGTGACAGCTACAGATCTGAGCATCATCGTCGAGGTCACCGCCATCATCGTCGCCCTTCTTGGTGCCAACGATGAACTGAGATGGCGGAACCTCAAGGGGTTTCTATGATAAAGGTAAGTCATCACTTGGCCATAGTATATATGATATTATTACCTTCTTCTTGACGATAGCCACCAGTTTTACGAAATCGCTAACGTCGCCGACCATCATTCCACCCAGAAGGTACTTTCCATCTTCTGTAAATATGTATTTTTTGTACGTCCCACTGAAAGGATCCTTGTACACGAGGCAATTGATCGGCTCGTCTTGGCTACGCTTTCGCCGCCTTGAGGCAGCTGGTTTCGAGTCCGCAACTACTCGGTTGGCCGTGGATTGGGACTTGTCTTCTTCGAAGTTGATTTCAAGTGCAGGTTTGCCTTTGCCGTTAACTTGATTGGACCCAACAGCTAGCTGGCTTACATCTTGCGTTCTTCCCTTTGGCAAACGTTTATCGGCAAAGAAGTCTCCGAAGGATGCAACGTCAATGCCCATCAATCTATTTTTGCTTGAGAAAGACGATATAAATACCAGAAGAAGGCTTACTTAAGCTTTGTGCTCAAATCGGGAGCGTTCATTAATCGAGGCGCATGAGAACCCGTCTGGGTCATGTTGAAGGAAAGAATGTCCGCCATTTCGACTATTCCGATGGGTTAGTGTCACCGTGTGTTGCTGCGGAAAGGCCGACTTACTTCCAGGACCAATCAACCCATAGCTATTGTCCCTCCAGCTCGCGCATTCCCCGATGGCGTAAACATCTTCCGCAGAAGTTTTCAAATCATCCCCTACGATGATTCCTCCTCGAGGGTGGCACTGAATGCCGCTTGCTCGGGCCACATCATCTCGAGGGCGGATTCCAATGGCATATATGACGAGATCGGCTTCGTGAACCGTACCATCCGCAAATTCGAAACCACAAAAGACTTCATCCCCTGATCCATCTTCAGCAAACCGGGTGAGCTGACGTACGGGGGAACATCGAGTAAGAACCTGGACACCGAGGGCTTCAATTTTGTGCAACACCATTTCGCCAGCTTCTGCATCGAGCTGCCGTGATAATGGATAAGCCTGTCGGTTGATGATGCTCACACGAGTAATCCTACCCGGCGAGTGTTAAAGAAAGACTGAGGGTGATTGTAAAATTAGCTCACGAAGGCAAGTCATACGCCGCTTTTGCTGCCTCTAAACCCAGCAAGCCGCCGCCCACCACCACGGCATGCTGTATTTCTGGCCTCTCCGCATAAGATATTATCCCATCCAAGTCAGCGATATTACGGTAGACAAACACCCCCCTCGTTCTCTCGGCCTTGTCTGGGGAAACGTACTGAGGGAGGTCTGCCCGCGAGCCCGTTGCAATCACGCATTTGTCGTACCGGAATGATCGTTGTTTGTTGGTATGGACGAGGTGATGTTCTGGAGAAATGGATGTAACGGTTTCTTGAAGGTGGTAGCTTAGTCGATGCGGTTGTTGCTCTGCATACCAAGAAGGCGGATTAAGATACAGGTCTTCAACCTACACAACATGATGATATGAGCGTTCTGAACGAGATGGCAAGCTTTTAGGACTTGCGTTACGGTGTTCAAAGTACTCGGTCAGGCTAGAAATCTCAAGTCAACGTATGAATGAAAAGCTAAGTGTATAGCCATATACCCGACACGATTGTAAGCAAAATGTCGCTCCTCCCCGCAAGTAACGATGAAATATTTGTTGTTGTCATCGAGACCCAACAGTTTTTCGATGAAGGCTATTGACCGAAGCTCAAGCTATACGCCATTAAAGAGTGGCTATTGTTCACTAACCGATTCCAACCATACCAAGTCCAACTAGAACATGTATCAATATCAACCGCAAAATATAGGGCCAGAAGGTCAACCATACCAACGAAAACGACCTCTTTTCCCTGAGGAGCATCACAGATAACAGTGTTGTTTCCTGTACAAAGTTGAACGCTGCTGTGTTCAGTCGGTTGCGAACATACCATTAGTCTCAATGGTAGACATTTTCCGGGCGAATCAAAGGGAAACAAAGAATAGAAAGTGCACCAATGGGGTGTGTAAAACTTCGACAGCTTCCTTTTGTCATATTATAAAACAGCGAGTAATCCTGCGAATTCAACGGCCGATAGCCTGGGATTCATGGAACGAGTTCTTGGAACTAGTAGTGCGATAAGGGAGCGCTTGTAGGTGGCAGTTCAAGAACCTTGTCAAGAATTGATAAGATCCCGATTCTTGATATGCAACGTTAACAGTTCGCGGAGATCTTGCTATTTTTACATTCGATACGAAATAGCAACGAATGGGGAGGCGTCTGATACCAGGGAATTCAGGGTTGGCGATACGCGATACGCTCGGTACGACTAACCGTATCGATTCCCATGAGACAAACTGGTCCGCATGATATGAGTGCTCGGAGAAACACGGCTGGAGTTTGAGTTTAGCAGATTCCGTACCGTAGTTCCCTGCAGTTCCACGCGTTGGTTCCAAATCTTGCACACATGATGGAAAATTCCCCCGATAAGTATCCAAAAATACCGGTGTTATAATGCATATGAAAAGAAAAAAGCAAAGGGCGCTACAGAATATTACGCTAAAACAAGCAGTCGGTCGAAGGTGTTAATACGCACAGTTGAGCCATATCATTGATTCGCGTCATTTCATGGACGCAGAAGTCAGTAACTCATTCCTGGTTGATTCCTCTGTGAAGCCCAACTTAGCAAATCAATGGCGGAGGCACGATGATAAGAACCAACCTAACGTTCAATGATAGCGGGTAGTCAGATAGCGTTCGGCAAGCTCCCTACCATTATCTAATCGACGCCGACTGCCCAGGCGACGCTCGTCTTGAAGCTCTGAAACCGAATTACTCCTGGGCTTATCGAGTGCCTGCCGCGCGAACTGGGTACGTCAAGGTGTAGAGCAGCTGCTGATCGCTGATACAGAGGAGCATATCATGGCAGTACAGCGAAGCAGTCGTTCTCCTCTCAGTCCCCGAACTCCAGATAAGAGTCTCGCGACAGGATTCTACCACCCCAAATAGCCTCACCATAAAGATGTTTTCATCTCGGCGGTACCTTTTCTAGCAGGATATTTCTCCTGCAACCGGTCGTTGGATTTCTTCGAGTCCTCGTATCGCTCTTGATTTAGTCGTACTGATTGGCTGGCCTTTGTCTTTTCATAACCAAGTCGTTCAGTGTTGGCCGCCCATTTTTCTTCGAGGTCTCGGCGGAATGGGACGTCCGAATATTGGCTTTTGATACGGACTTGGACCGGAGTGAGTTCCATTTAGACTTAATTTTTGCTCGAAGGAGGAGGCAACATCGAACAGTCCACTGAATGGACCGAACAAAAGATAACGACGATGCCGTACGTAGTGCCAAAGCAAGGTCGCGTCGGATAAAGCAAGTTGGAGCTGTATGTTGTCAGGATCCTGGAAACTTTGTCTTGGTTGCCTCAGTGCCTTATCTCGTATCTCTGTCCTTGCGATAAGGATTCAGCCTCCATAAATTAGGTTCATCGGCGGATTCTGGGCTACGATTATCACGTTTCAGTCGGAGAAGCGGAGTGCTTGCGTATTTTCGGATTGCGAAGATCAAGATATTATGATTGTACCAGTATCTGCAGGTAGAGATGAACTTAGGCCGAAATTGGAACAGTGACTTGACACCCGCTTAAAAGCTGCATAGTCCAGCACCCCAGATACATTTTCTGGAGCATTGTATCTTGACATGCCCTCATCTCATGGTCCCCCTAGCTTCCAATGGTCCCATCTCTGGAAGCCCGCCATCGTCAACCCTGTTAACCTGAAAAGCTACACGCTCCCGGTCTTTAATCTTCGCGATCCATATGCGCGTTCGTTTCATCTCAGCTGGCGTACGTAGAAATACGATTCCCCACATTTGATTAGTCCGCTAAAGTCTTTCTCAACACAGTCGGGTTCTTTGTTGCCTTCTTGTCCTGGTTTGCATTCCCGCCGTTGCTTCCTGAAGCCATAAAATCGGACCTCAAGCTCACCAACGAGCAGGTGGGAAATTCAAACGTTATTGCCTTGGTTGCGACTCTGCTCGTTCGAGTCGCTACTGGCCCGCTAGTGGATCATTTCGGCCCTCGGAAGGTCATGGCTGGGCTACTCATTCTCGGTGCAATTCCCTCTGGATTGGCCGGAACCGCCCACAACGCAACAACACTGTACATCATACGTTTTTTCATTGGAATCCTCGGGGGGACCTTCGTTCCCTGTCAGGCATGGACATCCGCATTTTTTGACAAAAATTGCGTTGGAACTGCCAATGCACTCGTTGGCGGCTGGGGTATGTAATTTTTCAATCCTCAACTTAAGAAACTTGGGTTGAATTTTCGTATTATAGGCAATATGGGGTGAGAGTGTTCGTATGCATGTCGGCCATTCATATCTAAAGTTTGCGTAGCGGCGGTGCGACATTCGCTATTATGACCTCGCTCTATGCAAGCCTTCTCAAACTTGGTCTAACTCGACATGTGGCATGGCGGGTTTCATTCGCCGCAGTTCCGTGAGTAAAATAGCATTCTATATGTGATATCCCCTCTGAGCACTGTGACAGGGCACCTATTCTTCTCTTCGTCGCTATCTTGACGCTGATATTCGGAAAAGATCATCCGGCAGGAAAGTGGTCTGAACGCCATAATATTCCCGCCACCGAGATCGCGGCTAAACAGGACCACGAACCTCGTTACAGCAGCGACGAGCCCGTCAGCGATAAGAATAACTCCGATACGGAGAGAAAAGATAATGTAACCGTCCGTGTGGTTGACGTATCGGAAGAACAGGAGCCTGTGCGGTCCACAGTTGATGTCGCTGTGAACAAATCACTCACTTGGGAGGCCGCTCTTCGAATTGTCATCAGTCCCCTAACTTGGCTACCGGCATTAGCCTACCTGACAACTTTCGGACTCGAGATTGCGCTCGATGCGAAGATGGCTGATGTCCTCTATGGTCTATTCCACAATAGAATCAATGGATTCGATCAAGAGCTGGCGGGATACTATACCTCCGTTTTGTAAGTTCTCCAACCCTTTCATGTCAAATTTACGTAGAAACTGACGATTGAGTCTCCACTACAGTGGCCTCCTGAACATCGTTACTCGCCCTCTCGGGGGCTATATTGGCGACGTGGTATACAGATTCCTCGGAACGAAGGGGAAAAAATACTGGACCATCACTTGTGGACTTATCATGGGGGTCAGCTGCCTTGCCGGAGGCCTTTACTTAGCTGGTTCTCACCAGCCGAAACATCCAGACCGTAAGTAGCTTCTAGGATGCTGCAGCAGTCGTCGTTCCTACCATTACTAAACTCTATTAATAGTCGCTGTTTTGATGGGTGTATTTTCCGTCGCTGCTATTTTTTCTGAGCTTGGGAACGGTGCTAATTTTGCCCTCGTTCCACACTGCAATGCCTATAATAATGTACGCATATTCTTGTTTAAGTATACTGTTTAATGAGCTGAAGCCGCGGATTTTCTTACAGGGAGTGATGTCCGGCATAGTAGGGTCTTTCGGCAACTTGGGCGGTATTATCTTCACCTTGATTTTTCGTTTCCGGCCCGAAGAAGGAAAAGCGTTCTGGATAATGGGCGCCATTTGCGTCGCTATCAATGCCGTATTGGTTTTCATTCCAGTGCCCAAGTACTGAGGGAGTTGTCATTTTTGTTCATTCCAAACTTGTATAGATAGCGCCTAGATAGCGATGGGGAAAAAAAAGTCGATCTGCATCGGGAGATTGATGGGTCTCAAGCTACTTATCTTTAAGTTTTCAAGAATGGACTGGGTCGCTCGACCCGACTCAACCCGACTAGCGTCCTCACTAACAACGAACTTCTTAAAAGGAAATAATATTGCTTCTTCTTATCCTGCCAATCGATGTGACGATCCTTATCGCGTGGTCTAAAACAATGGTCTGTAAAAATACAATGGCAGACGCGTTGCCGTTGGGGGTTCAAGTCGTAATCAAATACTCCCAAGCATTTTGATTGAAAGGGACATCTACCCATCTTGCCGTACTCAGAGTATTGCCCTCCTCAACTTGAATACCGCAGACAAGGAGCGGTCCTGAAAACATATGGAACTGCTTCAGAAACGAGTCTTTGGGTTCAAACCCGCCGAGTTCTCTAACGAGCTGCGAGACTCCGAGCCCAGCTCGACGTCGCCAGCGTCCACACCCTCGCTATCATCTCTCTCATCAGGTTCAGAAGACGAAGACGAAGATATCCGCCTACCAGAGCCTTTCTTTCCTCCATCGCTGTTGGCAAGCCTCGATAGCGATGGAAACGGGTCCGTAGATACGAAGCCAAGGCCGTTGCCGCAATCATTGCTGGTGCCCCCCTTGCCCGAGGACGAGGCATGCAAGGCAGTCGACCCTCAGGACAAGTGAGTACCAAAGTTTAGCCCAAGGGACTTGCCAACCATCGATTCCACAGAGGGACCCCGGATGAATGGGTGCACCGAGATCGAAGAATGGTCCGTTTAACAGGGAAACACCCATTCAATGCCGAGGCAAAATTGAAGGACTTATTCGGGCAAGGATTCTTGACGTCGAGCAATCTCTTCTTCGTTCGAAACCATGGTGCCGTACCCAAAGTCGACCAGGAGACAGCGAGGCAATGGAAAGTCCAAGTTCATGGGTAAGTCCAACTGCTGTTCCGATTAGACCTTTTTCTTAACCAAGGAAAAACAGACTTTGCCAAAATCCAATAACGTTTTCCCTGGAAAACTTGAGGAACATGTTCGAAGTGGTAACCATCCCCGTCACCCTTGTTTGCGCCGGCAACCGACGCAAAGAGCAAAACGTCGTCCAGAAGTCTCTCGGCTTCAGTTGGGGCGCGGCTGGGGTCTCCACAGCGCTATTCACAGGCGTTCGGCTTTCGGATGTCCTCGATTTCATAGAACCACAGAAAGGTGCTAGACACGTTGTCTTCGAAGGAGCTGACCAGTTACCCAACGGTCCCTATGGAACTAGGTAAGCAGCAAACCAATCCCCCAGAACCGCTGTGTTGATCGGCTTGAAGTCAGCTACTCAGCTGGGCCAGAGATCCCAGAAGAGGTATGATATTAGCATGGGCGATGAACGGATTGCCGTAAGTAGGAAATTCCCTTTGCAATACAGAAAACATTGACAAAGCTGACCAGGCTTGAGCCCGATCATGGCTTCCCACTACGGCTTGTCGTCCCTTCGCAGATTGGGGGGAGATCCGTTAAATGGCTGCAGAAGATCGAGCTCTCAGACAGGGAGAGTCAACATCATCTTCACTTCCACGATAACAAAGTGCTTCCAATGCCAATAGGTCCCGACCGAGCGCGGGCCGAGATGGAATGGTGGTACGATCAGAGGTATAGCGTGGATTCCTTCTTGTTCGAAAGCGAGGGCTGACATGATGAGCAGATACATGATCCGAGAACTCAATGTCAATAGTGCGATCGCACGTCCAGACCACGATGAAGTCCTCAGTGGCAAGGATGAAGATACATACGTTCTTCAAGGATACGCGTACGCAGGTGGAGGTCGTCGCATAACTCGGGTTGAGATATCATTTGACGAGGGAAGAACATGGGACCTCGCGGCAATCCGTTATCCCGAGGACCAATTCAGAGAGATTGTCTACAGTGATCCTGTCTACGGGACGTTGGACCTCACTACGAGCGACGAGTGCTTCTGTTGGTGCTTCTGGTCATTCGAAGTGGCAATCAGAGCTTTGAAGAATGCTTCATCGATTGCGGTGAGGGCCATGGATGAGTCCTTGGCCCTTCAGCCACGAGACATGTATTGGAACGCGACAGGCATGATGAATAATTGGTGGTTCCGAGTGTGCGTCCATCGTCTCGAGAATGGTAGTCTGCGATTCGAACACCCCACCAGTGAGTGACGAACGTGACGTCAGAAAACAGTGACTGACATTCATTCGTTCAGTGGCCGGTGTTCAGCCAGGAGGTTGGATGCAACGCCTGAAGGATGAGGGTAGGGACCCGGCTCAGCCAAATTTTTCTTCGAAACCGACCAATGCCGAGGACTTGAACGTGATAGCAAAAGATGATCAAAAGGAAGAAGTTGTGAGCATGACAAAGCCTGAGATCACTCGCAAGATCACATTAGAGGAGCTCGCGGCACATACAAACGCCGAAAATCCGTGGTTCGTTGTGCGAGGCGAGGTGAGGCGTGTTTAACTTCTGTCAGGATGTCATGCAAGCCTGACGCTCCAGGTTTACGACGCAACGGAGTACCTTAACGAACATCCCGGAGGCCCGCAGTCGATAACCCTCGTGGCAGGGGATGATGCAACCGAAGATTTCATGGCGATACACAGCTCGGATGCACGCCGGAAACTCGCAGAATATCATATCGGCACCCTGGTGGGATCGTTGGTGGAGGAGAGAAACGAAACTCAGGGTGTGGAGACAAACGAATGCTTCCTTCACCCGAAGCGATGGAAGCCAGTGCCCCTGATCAACGTCAAGGATGTATCAAAGGATTCAAAGATATTTCGGTTTGCTCTCGAAGAGTCGAATCAGGCACTTGGCTTGCCCACTGGACAGCATGTTTATGTCCGTTTGAAGCGAAAGGTGGTACGAGGGGGTCAGAGTGTCCCGGAAGGCGAGATGGTGCAGAGGGCCTACACCCCATTATCGAGGGCAACGGACAAAGGGTTCATCGATATGCTCGTAAAGTAAGTCCATCTTATCTGATCAACCGCGAACTTGAGAGGCTAGCCCACCTATAGGATCTATTATCCGAACAATGAGTTCCCTCAGGGAGGTAAAATGACGCTGGGGTTCGCTGAACTCGAAACCGGGGATAGTGTCGAGTTGAAGGGGCCAATCGGCCACTTCACGTGGCTGGGAAACGGTAGAGCTTTGTTACATGGAAAAGAACAAAACATCCTGGAAATTGGGATGGTGTGCGCCGGAAGTGGAATCACGCCGATACTGCAGGTACTGCGTGGGATCTTCGAGGATGAATCGGACAACAAGACGAAGGTCTGGGTTTTGGACGTCAATCGCCACTTTGACGACATTCTATGTAAGGAAGAGCTCGACGTTTTGGTCGCCAAACACCCACATCGCCTTCGCCTTCGGTACTCCCTGACCGGCAAGCCAGTCCCTGCAGGTTGGGACCATTCAATCGGGCGAATCAACTCTGAGATGTTGCAGACATACCTCCCGAGGCAGACAGACAAAGGTATTATCTGTATTTGTGGTCCTCCTCCGATGGAGCAATCAGTCAAAGGTCAGTGGCAGATTCCATGTATTTCACGAAGCATAATTGACGAAATAAGCAGAGACCTTGGTGCAAATGGGCTGGCACCCAACGTCGCAAATTGTTATTTTCTAATAAATACTTATGTATTGAATCCATAGTAAACGAGCTTTGAAGAATGTAAAACACACCAGATCTTCATAAATGTATAACAATTTCGTTTTCGACCGCTGGGAGGGGCAGATGATATTGAATGTTTGATATCCCGCGCAGAAGCAGTGAGAGAACAATCGGATGGTGTTATCTGATCGTGAGGAGGGATATCCCAAAAATAGCATTTTGAATTTGATATATATATATAGCACACAGAATATATTTAGCGAACGGCGGTGGAGGTGGGCGACATTGGAATACTTCCCGTTGTTCTTCCTTGCTAAGTATAGCTTTCCCAGGTCAAGGTCGCGTACCACTCCGGCCTGAATTATTGCACCTCCACTCATTCCCTGTGGCGTGAAGCTGAGACAAATTTATCCTCACCTTGAGTACACCACCATTGTTCCTCCTGACTCTGCTTCTGGTGGCTTTGGATCGCACTAGTGCTTCCTTCCATCAACACTTTCTGCGGGAATACGTGGGACACCTCTCTCGCCTGGGCGGGGGAACATCGCGTTGGGAGAGAAGTGGTGCCAAAGTCTTGCTCCCCCAGTCTTCCTCATATCTCATTCCGCCGCGCCTGACAAACATACCAGATTGTTGTAGAGCCTATACTCGAGCTGGCAACGGGGTCATGGAATTTTATGGACCTTGACAAGCGGTCTTGGACATAATGAATATCGCTGACTACCTTCCTGTTTGAACTCGGATCTTACACTTTCTCCTGTCCTCTGTCAATCAACTTCTAACGTAGATTCTCGGGTATACCAGGGTTTCTGCCTTTCGTGTAAGAAGCACTGCGCAATGAGCTATTAATTTCCTCAGATCCATTCCTATGTAAATCACTCTGCAGATATGACCTTGTTTACACGGTGCTCATCGTAATTCCGGTTCTATAATAAGCCTGCTTAGTTTACTCACCACGTATATACTTAGCCGCTCATAACAATAGCTCATAACATCTCACAATCCACCCTTACGTAATGCTCAGACGAAGTCTAGTCCCATGCTCACCGTGCCTCTTTGATCAGTTTCATTCCCACTGTATCATGCGGGAGGTTGCAGATCCCCAGCCCCCGACCCTGCCCCAAGAACTCATCAGCAGAATCATTTATTTCTGTCGCAGAGATCCCACTGCTCTGTGTTCCTGGTGTCTCGTATCTTCAGCGTGTCTTTCTGACGCTCGGAGATACCTCTATCGGGAAATCAGTTTTGTCAATCATTTGGGGCTACGGTCTACGCAGCACAACTGGCACCTTAACTGGGGTCGGTCTAACGGTTTCTTGGCTTCAATCAAAGAAAATCACCAACTCTCACGGCTTATCCGGGACCTGAACTTCGAGCTGACGGCCGGGCCGTGGCCTACGCAATTACGGGAGACCTTTCTTACCGTATTTCCAACCATGACAAGCCTCGAGCGGTTCCAGTACACCTGTCTTCATTCGTATTTCAGCACGCCTACGCTCGGACAACTGCTGTGCGGCATCACCGTGAAGCTTAAGGAGTTCGAGGTGTTTACCGACGAACCGATTAATCAACTCGAGTGCCTTCCTCCCTTCTTGCAACAACAAGGGGATCTCGAAGTGTTATCACTTAGATGTAACTGGAACCAGTCCGCGCTGCGCCCAAATGCATGCCCGCGATTGCACACACTAACCACTTGGAGTCAACGTTGTATTGAAGCCATAATTCCGGGAAGACCCGTGGTAAAACTTTGTTGGGATTTGTCTCAACCTTTTTACTTCGGGGCACCCGATGATAACGAGACAAAGTATCCTGTCGCTGGGCAGTTCTCCCAGGCACTTTCCAAAATCCGCATCCTGATATTGAAAGGCACCCATAGCCATGGAAGGCTTCCCCTTGTCGCTCCCCACCTTCCCGTGCTGGAAGTTCTTGATCTAGAGGAGTTCTCCGTAAGCTTGCATTTGCTTGTTCGTTACCCTGGCTCATGGGATTGGTTTGCTTTAGGAAGCAGACGCAGATGGAGTATTGGGACTCTCTAGCCTCCGAATTTTTATCACGAGGGGAAAGATTCCACTGCAACACCAGCGAGCGCTTGTACAGCGCTGGTTCTCGTCCCTGGCTACACTGCAGCTCTTGTTCTTCAGCAACACGACTCTAAGTTGTTTCTTCAGATGGGTGCGAGGGGCTGAAGAGCCTGTTGATGCTTCCGATACCGAAGTCTCCTCGTTTCTCGCAATAAGAAACATCTATAGCAACCAAATGTAATGACGCGAACACAGTTGCCGGGTCACTAGCATCAAAACATAGTATCTGCCTCCGATGCCAGTCAAATCACGTCATCACCCCCTCGACGCCTCCTCAATCTTTTCTCCCATGTCGTCCATACTTTCTCACCAATAAAGATGCTACTCAACGGAGCCTTCCTTGACGTGTCCTAGTGTCAATACGTAACCATGGACTTTCTCCAGAAACCAACTGATGCTCTCGGCATCCCTCACTACCTCGGCGTTGCGCTTTTGAGGAGGTTTTGAGGGTCAGGATAAAGAAGCAATGTTCCTTCACGAAGACATAGCCCTGCTGGAAGTGACTATTCGACGCCTTGAAATACGCCGGAAGAGCATCACATCATTCCATAGTCATTGTATGATGGAGATCCTGATCCTCCACACAACGTGATACACCGGCGCTGGCACTCATCCCAAAACTCCAAGCGCAACAATCGATGTCACTTCCGCGTTGATGGCCGTCTTGAAGTATATCTAGCAACGATTGTGTCTGGGTCTATGATTGTTATGGATTATCATCTGGTCGCTGGATCTTCATAAGACCATACTTCCACCCCATTCTTCTTCCTGCACCCCACACTTTTCCTTGCAGACTCCGGAGTCCGGGATCACATTCGTGTTATATCCCGGACGCAACCACTGTCCAAATTTGTCTCCCTCACCGACAAACCCGCGACTGGAAATAGTGGTGAAACCATCGAGTTCTTGGATGCTATCCGGGCCGTCATGTACACCTTAGAAAGGAGGACCAACCCCTACAGCTACCGTTGACTCGATCTTGTGCAGCTCACACGGCGCTTGACACACGACTACATGAGCATCTCACAAACTTCGCCCGTCGTTCGGGGTCCCATCTTAATCAGGTGTAGGTCTCGCCCAGTGTGAGTGTGGCAGAGGACTTGGCCTAGTTGGATTGGCTTTCGGCTGGATCTCGGGCGATTTCATTCGGTTTGTACCACCAGTGCGGAGACAGTAAAGAGATAGATAAAAAAGGGATGGAAGCCTTCTAAACCGATTTGTTCCCGTTCGGACTTGTCGCGTAGCACACGTTGAGCACATGTTTGTCTGTGTAATTTGAGAACCCACCACATCAAGTTTCATTCTTGACCAATCTTGTCCAAATAGCCTTCGAACCATAAACGATTTGAGGTGAAAAAGAAATTGTTAAAACGGAAGTTGGGTAAAGCCCAGAGAAGAGCTCACCAAAGCACAAGCTTGGCGGACACCCAGATTTTTCGCCCTAACCCACCCATCATATGTCTCGAGTTTTCGCAGCAGAATGTAGGAGGTCCGTTCACATCCCTATACGTCACCATATAGTCCTCAGGAGGCAAACCTTTGGCTTTACGATAACAGCGATCCAACGAGGCCGGTGCAAGCAGGGTGGCCTCCACCATCTCGTTTGTTTTCAGCTTCTAACACCAATAGAGCCACCGGGGGGGGGGCAATGGTTCTGGGCTGTCATATCTGTGGTCGCAGAAGATCTCCTGAATGGTAAATGAAAATAGAAATCCATGTCCCGGCAACCAATATATATGTGGTTGGAATAGGAATGGACAAGGACATGAGCCATGCTGATTCCTATCAGCGGATGCTGTTGCACGCGTCAGACACCGGCTGGGCGGCTGAGCCGGTTCAGCCGCCACAACGTCGGCGAAACCCATCTTTGGTCTTCACTACTGCGCAGCAGTCAATACAGAGGTGACAAGTTTGGCCATTTTGGACCGACGCCGTTTGACGGTCAGATGAAACAGTTCCACATAGAATACGTATTAGGTCGGATGACTATATTGTGTACCTAAATGGAGGGTGTGGAGAGTATAGTGAGTAGATACAGCGTAGAAGGATCATGTGCACATATTATGTGTGTCGTGGTCCAGTCCCCATGTTTTCCTAGATATTACTTTTGTATCCATAAGAACATCATGTCTACGGCTGATCTGTTCTAATTGCGGCCTCTGCAAACGGTGGTTTCAGTTTAGTGGCGTAGCAGGATAGGGAAAGGAATGATCACGCACTGAAGAACTCGTACGATAGCCAGCATAGGGCAGTGCTGGGCATGATAGTCATGACGCGAGGTGTAAGTCCCCTTCCGAACCCTCTGATACCATCTCGTCTCCAAATGACGCGGAAGGCATCAAACATGCCATTGACGTTGCGGATGTCAGCTTCATGTGAGGTACCTCGCGTCTGGAGCATCGTTTTTGCGACATCTAGGGGCGTTGTGACTGCTGCAGCGACAGCACCAGCAACAGCTCCGGCGGTGATATGTGAAACGGGGGAATACTCGTTGCGGGGGTTCATAAAACGTTTGACTTGTTCGTAAACGGTATATTGGATGGCATTGAAGGGGATAGAGATGGCAAGGGTGGTCGGATAAGAGACATAGAAAGCTGCGAGACCTTCGTTGCGATAGACCGTGCGGGCACATGTCAAGACAGAGCGGAACTCTGACTTGTGGATTTGCATACGCTGCTTGATAACTGGGAAAATGAGACGGAGGTAACCGGAGGGAATTGGGCTACCAATGACGTACCATCGAAGGGATTCATTAGTGCATCGCTGGCAGTTGTAGCAGAAGCACCGGCAAGTGCTAAGAAACGGATTTCAGCGCGTCTGCAGGTGGCAAAAGGATTGAAAACTCACAGTGGGCCAACCACTGGTTTCCGGCCTCATTCCCTCCCGCAAGCTCTTTAACCGCCTCAAGGGTGCCGAAGTGAACAGCATGTGCTGGACCAGCACCTAGAACGACAGAAGAAACACCTCGCCATAGAGCTCTCATACCCTCGGTCGACGATATCCGTGCAAAGGCATTCCCGACACCAGTGTAAACAGCCACGGGTGAGGCCGTGAAAACTTGCATGCGTGTCTGGAGGAGCAGTTCAGGACAAAACACGAAAATGAATAGGTATATCTTACTTTGATACTGTCGATGGGGAACATGACAGCATGTTCTGAGATGCCAGCCTAGGTGAAATTGAACACAGAGTTTGGAGTGGAGGGACGCGAAAACTAACGAGTGCGCCAGCAAGCATGTTGACCTGAGGCCCGAGAGTAGATTAGGATGCAGTTAATACGACAGGAAAGGGATTACTGACCGCGAGACCGGCATTGGGAGGGAGGGACTCATAATCTGGTTCCTCGGCCATTGTGGTGCGTCAGAGTCGGAGGAGGGAAAGAAAGGGCAAAAAGGGGCAAGGAAAAGACGGGGAGAAGAGCCACGCGCTCGCTGAGATGAAGCAAGGCGGGGGTTGTTGACCGAGGAAGGCGGTGAGGAGGAGGGACCGGGAGAGGATGAGGGGTAGGTTGGGGAAAGCGAAAAAAAAAGAAATTTGGATTTTGATACGAATTCTTATTACATATTCTCTTCAATTGATTACCGAGGTCTCTAATGTACCTCATCCTCCTAATACCACTAGCACCGTCGGCAATGCTATCCTACGTGAATGGCCCTGCTTCCTCAAGGGTGACACGTCTGTCTATTCTCTCTGGGAGAGAGCGATAATTCCGACACGACCGAAGCAGAGGTTGTCGTCCATACTAATTACACCGATAACCTCCCCCGTACTCCTTGGCAAGCTGAAAGGTTGCAATGGCTGCATCTGGGTACAAGGAATAAACCAGAGTCAGGTTTCCAAGGAGTAGGCTTTTTCTTCGCATCTCCCGGAATCAAAGGAATTGCAGGGGGTATGTACAAATAACACATGATTATCCCATTGCTGCGGCCAACGCTTTCTCATGCTTTCTCAAAGGCTTTTTTCTCTGCCCGCACAGCCTGTTTACAGTGCCTTCGGCCGTCCAACGCCCGACCTGCCATGGTTGAACCGCCGAAACACCACCGAGCTCGCCCCCTCATTATAAGGTTCCTCGGTGCAACTGTTTTACCTTTTGTCAAGAGGTTCGCACCTGCATACACCTCACCCACCGGAACCCTTGCTTCTGTTCTTGTCGATCTTACCACGAGGAAAGGACGTACGTTGTGTAACGTTGCAGTGCAAAGGCTTGCAGGTTTGAGATGTTGATCGACGCCCGACCCTGACGCTAATGCCGTTAATAACTCGAAGACCGATTGCTAATTCCATCGCTTGTTATCCAGTGTAATAATACCGATGCATATTCGTGCTGTGGTGGTGTAAAGATGTATAATATAAGTCGCATCTTGTGCCCACAATTCGGTTCTCGTGCGAGCCCACGCTGCTCGCCTTACTTCCGCGTAGCCTTATCGGCCGCTGCCAACTTGTCATGCTCCTCGATATTTCTAGACCTCGTGAGACCGGCAGTTCGTGCCACAGATCGAGATGAATACTCACGTCGCTTCCCAAGGATAATCCAACCTATACCCTCGTAAGGAGCCATCCTGATTCAGTGATGACTGATTCACTCACCAAACGTCTTCGACATCAGCGCCGGCGAAATAACTATAGAAATTCATATCAGCTCTCAAACTCTGTTCACGCTGTCACCGAAGTGTACGAACGGGATATCCGCTGGTATCTCGGCCAATTTGGCCTTTTTCTTGTTGTGGACGACGAAAATAGCGAACTTGGTTGCGCTTCTGAGAGCCTCCCGCTCAGACTCTGGACGGGTCAAGAGCTCTTCCTCCACGTCCTTTTGCAGTTCAACGAGTGCGTATCTGAACAGGATTTGGGTTGAGTTATTGGATCAGCCGCACAGGAAAACGGGACCAACGAAAGGGTTTTGCGGGTATCATCAACCTCGTCCTGCAGCAGACAAATTTATCATGATATCTACAGTTCAGAAAGACTAAAGGACGAACAACAATGAGGTTGCGCTTGCCAACGAGCAGTTTTCCAGCATTCGGTCCACTAATGATGTTGACATTGAAATCCTCCCAGGAGAAAAGGCAGTGATAACTCACAGCCATTGAGTGCGTACAACTTCCTTGCCAATTTGCTCCGCTGTAGTGCCTTGCACGGGCTCGTAAAGTGAAAGACCAATGGCTTGAATTTGCAATGTCTTGTTCACAGTTGATTCTCTCAAAAATGTGCGCTGAGAGAAGTATCAGCCGACCCATCTCTAATTTGTCCAACCTATCGGCCTCAATTGCAACATACCATAACACGGGCCGGGAAAAATCCGCTGGGGGAGCGAATCGTATTTTAATACATTGCATGCGTCATGGTTGGGATGCAAGGGATACTAACCCACCACCTAAGCAACAAAAGCATTATAATTTAGCGGGATCGATTGCTGCAGAGATAATGTAGCGCTCACCGATGGCAATCATAAGATCTGGATTAAATTCTGCCGCGATCTTGGGAGTCGCATTACGGATGAGGTTGTGAATGTCATTGTAGGTGACTCGCCAGTGCTGTACTTCACCCATTGTTTTAAGACGAGTTTAAAAGACGAGTTGCAAGTTTTTGGGTAAAGCAGGAGGGGATTGTTATCTCTTCACTTCTTTTTCTGATCCGAGCCCATGTGATGCTGATCGCTTACCCTGTTCATCTTATCCTCCATGTCTGGTACGTCCCTCGTACTTCATCCAGTGGGTAAACGCTATAACATTCCACAGAAACACCTTCAGGCTCTGCATCAGGCTCTGTCACGCCCAAGGGTATAGGCAGCCTTGCGAAAAAGCAGAGTGATGTCACTCGCCAGGGTACCCAAAAACTAAAGTTCACACCAACGCTCCCTGTGCGACGAAAGAAGGAGTAAATAAGTTTGTTCTCTGCTATATCATCCTATTCCAGCTCATCTTTTCTCTAGGGAAGTGAAAGCTGTCAGTCTCTCGCGTTTGATCTCCGTCATCTGGTCATTAATCCCTCGAATACCCTTAGGAACCAGTCGCACCTACCATCCCAGAGCCTTCAAATGCAGGTGTAAGAGGCCGTGGACGTGGTAGGGGAGGCGCAGAATCGGGCAGAGGGCGCGGACGTGGACGAGGTGCACCACCTCCCGTCGAAATGACCGCCAGCGGTCCTTTCGCCATGGGTCCTGCTCTCGCAGGCAATCAAGCTCGCCGTTCAGCCTCCCGTGCAGATTTCACTCCTGCAGTCCCAGCGCCCTCGACAGCTAGTACGGCTTTAGGCGAGAACCTTACTCGAACAGCTGCGCCGACTCTGAAGGGTTTCAACGCGAAAGGAAAGGCAAAAGTCAAGGAGGAAGAAGAGGTTTATTCGGATCCGGATGAGGGTGTGGAGATTGTTGATATGAACAAGATTAAAGATATGGACTGGATGGCTCCGGAGAGCCTGAGAGAGGAGAAAAGGTCGGAGAAGGTGAAGAAGGAGAAAGGCTCAGAGGCTGTTGGTTCGTGTCCCCCCGCGTGTCGGTGCATCTAGATTGTTAGTTCACGCCTTTTGCAGACTCGAAAAATGCGCTAGATCTCAGCGAGAGTGAAGACGAAGAAGAGCTTGAAGACCTCATCGAGGACTTTGCAATCAAGAACGATCTAGATGCGGTATAGTTCTTTTCATTCTTATGTTGCTCTAATCCTAAAACACGTCGACCAGGATCCCACACTACACGAGGACCGCCTATACTTCTTCCAGTTCCCCGCACCATTCCCAAAGTTCACGAACCGTAGCACAGATCCATCTCCAGTCGGGTCCGTCGAGCCTACTGCAGGACCTCCACAGGCGGAAGCAGCGGCAAAAAAAGTAACTTTCGCGCCAGACACAAAACCATCCCTCACACCTGGTTCCTCCCGACCATCCACTGCGCCTCCTGAGCCTGTTAAAGAAGAACCCGTGGATGGTGTTATTGGTCAACTTGAGGTTTACAGGAGTGGTACTGTCAAAATACGTCTTACGAATGGGATTTTACTTGATGTAAGGCCACCGGTTGAATCGTCTTTTGCGTCCTCTAATCAACATTGGTTCACAGGTTAGTGCGGGGACTCAGCCATCGTTCCTCCAACAAGCCGCTCACCTCGACCTGAACAACAAGCGGCTGACCGTACTGGGTGAAGTTAACAAACAATTCGTTGTTTCACCCGACGTTGAGGCTCTCCTTGAAGGGATGGAGCGGGCAGATAGACCGCTACCAGTATTCGAAGGTGAAGATGATCTCATTAAAATGGATATTACATGAATTAGCATTTCTGCGTCAAGCAATACATGAAAGCATAGAAAAGACTATAAGTTGTACGTACTAACTACTACTCCTACATACAAACAGAATTGTTCTGCCCAAGCGCCCAAGGAGAAGTCGACTCGAATATGAATAGTAAAACGACGCATGCAATGCGGGACATATAACCCTGAAGGAAGGCCACAAAAATGCCCGTGAACCACGAATGAATATGTAACGGGGAAAGATCATGGACGGAAATCCTGTGCGAAATTGCTCCATATATCGTTCTGTGACATCTCCACTCCCACCATGTACTCATGCTGTTGATATTGTTGGTTTGATGGCATGCTAGTGTATCCCAAAGCCGCTGCATTCCCGTTTCCATAGTACGGCGACTGATGGTGACTTGTCGATGCCGAGGCATGTGGCTGTGAATGCCACAAGTGACCTGTCCCCGGCCCATTCGGCATAATGCCTCCATTCCCTGGGCTGTATAAACCAGGAGATTCGAAATGAGGTGAATACACAGTATCGGAAGGTGTTGGATAGCCCTCCGTTGTGGGGGATAATGGGTTGTTTTGATGTACTTCGGACGGTGATAAAGGCTCTTGGCTTGAAGAGGTTGAGTAGGATGTGTATAGATCCTGATGCGAGGAATGTTGGAATGGATACTGCGGTTGGGTGAATGCCTGAGGGTGTGCTGGGGATTGCATGGGATATGGTGGTTGAGAGAAGTAGTTGTACATCTCGTGTTTGCTTTGACCGGCGTTGTTACTCTGGTAATACTGGTTAAGCATTTCGACTGCATCGGCTCGTGGTGGCATAGGAGCAGGAGCAGTGACCGGCGGTGTTCGCTTGGAGCTCGATCTTGATGCTGGACTGGACTCGGTGTTGTTCGTCGGTGAGTTGCCGTTAGATTTGGGTACGATGAGGGATTTGCGGCCACCGAGAACGTCCAGGGCATCTGGCTCTGATGGATCTGTTGGTTGTCTGTCCAACCCGTGACCTCGGCGGTGCGCCTCCAACGATTGTTCTGCCCTCTCCACAAGCCTTTGCATATGTCGCTGCGAAGAGATCAGAAACGGTTGAAATGAGATAATGGGCGCTACGTACCAAAGAGGCTTCTGAGCGACAGGGTCGAGAGCCTTCCTCGTATAGTGCAAGAGCCTCCTTGAGGTCCACATAGCATTCATGGGCAAGGGAGAACCCAGGGCATTCGACGACTACTGCACTAAGTACGATCTGTAACCAGGTCAGATAATTTCCGTGCTGGTCGTTAGAGGCGTGGCTTACACAAGAAGAGTATACAGCAGTCCAGAAATACCAACCATGTCGCACAATCTTACGATGTTTGGCGTATAATCCGTGAATGTGCTGACAAACCGTTCTTGCCGACGTGATAACTGCGTAAACGGAGGGGGCATACTTATGTTTGAAAGGATCTACGGGATTTTGGCGGATTGCCTGGGCAAAGTAGCTGCGGTGGATGTAGAGTAGATCTGAAGATACGTTAACGAGAGTCAGTAGCATTTGGTGAAGAGTTCACGAACTAGATTCTTTCATGAACCGCGCACAAGCCTGTTCACATGCCAACTTTGCGTTGTCAGGCCAGCCATGGGGACTCTTCGGATTAGCCGGCGCCCATAGATGCTCGGGTGGAATGATGCTGCGCAACATCTTGTCCAGCTCGAGAAGTTGAGAATAAGGCGGTGTTTTGGTGGCGAAAACATGGTTGGCAGAAGCGGTGAGACACGTTATACAGTATTGTGTTCTCCAGTTTTGGTCTTCATATGATGGGTATCAGGTTAGTGATTGGGAGAGGGGTAACTCGAGACCACCCACAGCCCGATTCTATTTCACCCCTTGCATTTTTGTAGGCATACAGATCTTCAGGCAGTTTGCAATCAGTATGGTCAATACCGAGACAACCTGGTCGACCGTTGACGATAGCCTTAAGAAGAAAATGAGCAATATGAAAGCCATGAGCAGTCCTGAGCATACAGTATACGTATCCCACGTCCAGATATCCCAGAAAATCTATGTTCCAGAGGTTAATAACGCAGGAGGTCTGGGTGTAGTTTTAGGCTTACGCCGCGTCGTCGTTGTATTTCATCATCTGGTAAGCTCCAGCCACCGCTATCACGTTCTGTGGGAGGGTCAATCACCGAACGGGGAAGTGCCTGCGGAGAACTTACGCAATCCAATCTGTCATAAGAGGATATCAAATGGTAAGTATTAATTCAGCGGAAACAATTCTACTGACCATTTGAGCGACCCTTGCAGCCAGGCCGGTGATTAGCCAACGTTCTTCATTCGCTGATCGGTCTGAGTTGAAAAGGAAACGGATCATCATGAAAAGGGCTTCACAGGTTGCTACGGTAGCATCCGTGAGCATTGAATCCAAAGATAAAGCCGCACGGGCTAGTTGATGATACCGGGCAGCGAGCCAGTGGGCTTCTTCTCCAGATGCTTCGTCGTAGAGAGCGCCGTTAGCAAGAACGATAAAGAAAACGGATAGTTTATGGGAGTGGACGACGTTGACGCTTGGAATGCCGGTTGTGCCATAAATAGGATCCATGAACGTTCTGATGAACAACTGCCGAGCGATGGGATTGTACCTGGGTAAAGATCAAATAAGGTATAATGATCATGCTGTAAAGGAATACCCACATCCACGAGCAGTATTCATAATAGATATCAAACAGTTGCAGCGCACGCTCCTGGGTAGGAATAAAGGGCAAAAATAGGGGCTTCTTATGTGAAGAATCTTTGAGACCGAACGGGAAGGCAATGGCAAGCTCCATGATCTCCTGTGGAAAGTCAAGGTCCTTCAACCGGTATTTGCTTTCATCATAGGTAGACTGGGGGCGCTATTAGATGTTGATCAATGACACATAATTGACGACACACCGGAAGCAAGTCTTCGAGGTACTATTCGTGTGTGTCAGAGTCAGAGTCTGTGGGCTCAAGGTGGTGATATGGGTGGGACACCTACCTCAGCACCTGCCGTTACCCCACGGTAGCGCATCTGCCCATCCTGACCAATTGCAAGGGAACCAAGAGCCTCTGCAATCCCTTTGACTTCCGTTTCATCTTCCTCATGTTGTTCGTGCTGTTCGGCTGCGGCAGGCGAGGGAGCGTCCTGAGGGTGCTCGAGTTCCGAGAATGACTCTTGTTCAATTGATTGCATCAAGGATTCAGCTGGCTCCTGCTTCGTGACTTTCATCTTTAGCAGATGTGGAGCACGCATTTCTAGCAGCTCCTCCAACTCTCGGACCCTTAAGGTTAGTTGCTTGACTTGTTTTGAAAGTTCTTGGGCGTGCGCCATGAGCACCCTGTAGGCAGTAGGTCGGTCATGTTGTGGTTGCGAGCGATAACGAATCATTTACTTATTCCCCTTGGTTGCTGGTAGAATACCTGCAAATAGAGTTGAGAGTGAGTCACGTCTACCATGAAGCGAGTTGGAAATTACATACCGTCAGGACATATTGAAGCACATCCTCGGCTATGTCATGATTCAGCTGAAGCGACGGGCTATTTTGAGGATGTCCTACCGAACACATGATTGACAAGGAAAGACTCTATGAGATATGGGAATAGTGAGTCTGAGAGTTGGCGAGGAACATTGAGACAAGCATACCGGTCGCATTTGAGTTTGGATCTGTATGTACGTCAGCGCCGGAAGTGTAATGTGACGAAAAAAGAGAAATGCACAGACCGGCGACATTCAGCGCAAGAGAGACCAACCTTGCGGGGAGGATTGGCGTCTGGCTTGTCTACAACCACCATGTCGGTGAGGAGTAGAGGGAGGAATGATAGATAGCTTGATTGATATGGGGAAAGGGCGACTGCCGGTGGCCGGGCTAGGAAGGGATATATGGGCTAACATTCGGTTTGTTTGGTTTCCACACAGATTTGTTCCCTTGTGACAGGTCCGAGCTTGGAACGACACCCTGGCGCCGCTTTCCTGATATTCACCCACCCTGACCAGTCCTCCTACCCGCGAAGAAGCCTGAGCCATCTCCTCGTTCCGTCGCAAAACTCAATTCTACCACTCCTGCAGAACAGCCCAAGTTCACAGTCAATGTGTCATATTCCACAGGCCCCAATCCTGAAATGCCGGACCCCAATGCTGATGGTCATCGGCAGACCACCTGCCTGATGGGGTGAAGCGCAGTGTGAACTCATACATGCAAACCAATTCATTTCTGTCTATTCATATTTTCTGAATCTATATTTACGTGACGCCACCCTCTCTTCACATCACATATCTTCACTTCGTCTCCTGTCAGTTCGGTAAGTACCTTGGGCGCTTACACGGTCATCAAAGCAAGCAAAAAGAAAAAGAAAAAGAAAGGATCAGATAGAGCGGATTCACTACCAAAGTAGCTCCTCCGAAGGTAGCTGAGTTGGTTTTCTGCAGTACAGGATTTCTCCTGCATAAAGCCAAATGCCTCAAACATCATTATACATGTCCGAAAGGGGCCAGGTAAAGAGAATAAAAAGAACAAAGGATGCGGACGACTCACAGCTGGGGTAAGGCGGTTGTGCTGATGAAAAGATGCAAATCAGGAAAATCGTGCGCAAGCCCCATTTTGTGCACAGTTCAAGCTCCGATCAACTCCGAAACTCCGATCCACTCGAACTGCGCAACGTCGTGGACGACGACAACGTATGTCAGCCACACAGCAAAGCCAAGGGTTTGCCTATCCAACCACCGGATATGTACAACCAACAACATCAGAATCCCCTGTAACTGCAGCTACACCTGCTGGCACTCAACAGACGGCCCAAGCTGGCACCTCGACCTCTACACAGTCCCAGACACGCCAGGCAGCAGAGGAGGCCCGCAAGGATCGTACACTGGCGGAATTTATGCTAATGCTTGATGATTATGAACCGCTCGTATGCGAAACATCTATTTGTCATATCGTTGAGCATAACTGATGCACTGAGAATCTCAGATTCCAAATGAGGTTACCGATTACTACCTCCAACGCGTTGGGTTTGAGTGTGAGGATGTGAGGCTGTAGGGCTCTCTCTTTTCTACTCTCCTCTCCCTGGTCCAACATATCTCTTCTAGGAAGCGCCTTTTGTCGCTGGCCGCTCAAAAATTCGTATCTGACATAGCCGCCGATGCATATCAGCATGCACGCATACGAACTAACGCTGCCGGTGGCCGAGCTCGCGTGAATCAACCTTTCACAGGGGCTGGCCATGTGAAGGTAATATGATTCTTCGGCTTGTATCCGACCTCCTACTGATCCGGTTTGACAAACGCTGAAGGACAAGACACGCACGACTTTGACGATGGAAGATCTCAGTGCTGCCCTTGCTGAGTACGGCATTAACTCCCGGAAACCAGAGTATTACATGTAGGACCATCCTGCTTACACCTGGTGTTGTATCATTAATCGTAATCCTTTGACTTGGGACTGTGCATCGGAGATGCTATATAAATGTCATGTTTGCCAACATACAAAATACAAGCAGGAAGACATCAAGCCTCGCTGACGGCGACTTTCGTGACTCGATACACGAGACCTAAAGGCTCACGTACAGGGTATTCGAAAGCCGCACTTCCAAGGGCTCCCCATTTGATCCACCAATCCTCAGCAGCCTCACGCGCATTGTACCCGAACACCTCACCAATCTCGTCCCACTGCTCCCTCAACTTAGTATCATCCCATTTGGTATTGACGGCTTGGAGCGACAGTCTCATTCCTGCATCTCGCATATCACGGTCATTTCCAGGTGGCAATGTAACCAACATCGCGTTCCGGAGTTCCGAAGTGTGTACCTGAATGCATCTATCATAGCGAACATCGTGGAAGGCTTCGAGCAACTGGGGAATCTGCTCCCTTGTGCTTAAGCGAGACATCAGAACACCAAGAACAGTTGCGTCTTCGACTGCAAGGCTAGGGCCCTGCATGGTGCACGGCTACAATTGGTTATACTTAAGTGAGTAATGGCAGCAAAAAGGGAGTAATCGAGGAAACTTGCCAATAGCGGATGGGCAGCTTCTCCGATTAGAAGAATACGGCCCGATTCATCTAGCCAATCCTCTGCAATTTCACGTCGGATGAATTTAGTGCGAAGCGCAGTGGGGGAGAGATTGAATAACCGCTGGATTCTAGTCCGAAATCAAGCTCAAGTGCGCCATTTTCGGGCTATTGCTTTTTACGCACCTAGGGTCGTAGCCTTCGAAATTGATGACGCCTGTTGGCACAGTGACGTTCCATCCCTCTTCTACATGTTCGGAGGAGTGAAGACCCTCATCCGGCCAATACACGTGAAGGCTGTATTCTGTTCCATCTCGCTAATCAAATTCAAGGTCACAGAGATATTGGAGACTGAATAGATTGATATACATACAATAGGATAGCCTATACCGGATTAGCACTATGGTACCAATGAGACAGAGGATAAGCCAGCTTACCAAGTGCGCTACGAGAATCTCCCATCCAAATTGGCCACTGCCCATGGTATCAGCCGAGAACAATGACGAAACCTCGCAAGGATAGTAGATCCGAACCTCAGAAACCTCTGCATACTTCCGTAGTTCTGGGTCTTTCTGCATCTCAGACGTTGGAACTGTGATGCTGTCAAGGTATAATTAGATATTTCCACGGATGACATATCGAGTCCGGCATACGTGTAGAAGCTGTGATTTGTGTCGATGCCCGTATCGGCTTCTGGCGCGACAGTTTTGCGAACTACGCTTCGATATCCATCGGCACCTATAACAACATCGGCGGACAGTTCAGTGCCATCCCCGAAAACAACGATAGGTTGATGTTTGTTTTCGTCGAAAGACACTCTCCCTATCGAGGTGTTGAAGGTGACTGTTGCACCGGCGGCGGTGGCGAGTCTATATAATGCTTGGTGCAAATCATCGTACTACCGCAACCACGTGAGTACTTGCGGCGTTCATGGGAGATGGGGTCTTAAATTTGCGTACATGCATCAATAAGAATTCAGCACCTGCTTCCTGAATGATATCCTCTTGCCATTCGAGGAGTCCGATATGTTCGCCGGTATGGACTGCGGTAACCAAAAAAAAATCAATCACCGGTATTGGCGTGTAAATGGAATTTAACTCGCGTGAGTGGAATTGACTCTTGCGACACCTCAGAGCAGCTGCTAGTTCTTCGTGTAAGCCCCACTCGAGCAGAATCTTGGTCATGTTCGGGGGAACACGTATTCCTCCCGCGGGCTGCCGTCATCTCTTGGTAAAATTTTCGTGAGCTACATAAACTTGGTATACCTGGTGGAGGCCATTTGATTTCTCAAAGACTTGAACACGGTGACCACTTCTGGCGAGAGCAAAGGCACTTGCAAGGCCGGCGATTCCTGGTTGCACATAAAGCCGGTGGTATCACCTAACGAACCCTGAGGCGAAAGATCGCACGTACCTCCACCGACGATAATGATGTCTATAAGCAATCTAGGCTGCCTGTTGCTAATCCCCATGCCTTGCATCCGTTCATGCAGGTCATCGTTGCTATACATAGTATGATATGCGGGAGTGATGAAGGATTGTATGGGTGAACGAGTGGTAGGTCGCGAATGGCTTGAAGGTGTAAGTGGGAAGAGAAGAAAGGCCGTTGTGATTAGAGCAAGAAGTCGGTCTCTTGAGTATATTCTGAGGATTGGAAGCAAGAAATAAGAGTCAGCCTAGGGTTATGGATAAAGTATGAGCGAATTGCCAGCGAGCGACTAGGCAAATGGGCCCAGAGAAGAGAATCCGAAGGAGGCCACTATTTTAGACTTTGAAGCTGATGGGTGGCGCTTGGGATTCTGAACTCAATCGACAAAAGAGCAGTTCCTTCCGCGACCCGATGCTCAGTTAACTTGATCGTGTAAGCTGGGGTAATGATACAGGGTATGATGGAATTCGTCAAAAGTAATGATGGTGAGTGATAGAAGGCTTTGCCGACTGAACGACATGCGGAATGTTTAGACTCCTGACAAACAAGGGAGGGAGGTGAGCCTGGTGGAATTCTAGGGAAAACCCCTTTGCCAGAAAGTATCTGGGCTGTGGTGCAATACCCCCGAAAATTAATGTCATTGATATGATAATAGAGGTAGATATGATTTGTCGGTTAGGCTAAGAGCGTTCGAAGTCAGACAGAGGATAGATGGGTGAATGATCACCCGTTCGAGCATACAAGAGCAAGGTTATATACCAGAGGTTCAGCATGTGGAGAAGTTTAAGGCAAGTTGAAGATACGGAAGTGCGCCGATAGTGAGGATCATCAATCAGATGTTGCCTGGGATAAGTCACTAAGTGGGTGCAGGCCGAAAGTTTTGTCGAACTGCAGATCAGAAGAAAGGTGCTGGTCGTTATGTCGGGTGATGAGGATGTAAGTCGCTGATAAACGATATCGAAACGGAACAAGGCCCGAGTAATCACGTGAATGGAATTGGCCAGCAAGGGGTGAACCAAATCGAGGCAACTGTTGACCTCGTCGTCGATGACGCTCAAGCTCAAGCCAGAAAGCAACCCTCCGTCCCCCTTTACCTGGGACATTCCCTCTCCATCTCCACCAGAACCCTCCTCGCTGCCCTCACCCCCTGCGGCATGGCTCTCTGCAAAGGATATGAAGCTCTATGGCTCTCGGCCACTGACTTCAACTTCGGACATTGGCGTGGTCAAGTGCAAGGACTGCAGTAAACCTATTCTTCGGAGTTTTATCTCGGAGCATGCCAGTGCGTGTGCTAGCGGATTCTAACCTCTCCGATATGTTCAACTCGGAGTTGGCAGACATTTGTGCCAAAATTCGTTCTGCATCTCTCAAAAACAGCAAGGTAAAGGGCGACGCTGATGGTATGTCAGTATTTCGGTACCGCGTGGAACTTGATTTGAACATTGGCTTAGACAAGAAGAACCTGAAGAAGCGTAAAGCTTCCCCGACTCCAGAGGACCCCTCACAACCGCTCAAGAAGAAAGCCAAACCGCCGCCCAAAGTCACGAAAGGTCGAGTCAAAGGACCTATAGATTATGATAAACAATGCGGCGTTATCAATGACAAGAATTTGCCATGCTCTCGATCATTGACTTGCAAGTCTCATTCCATGGGTGCTAAACGTGCTGTACAAGGGCGTTCACGTGGATACGATGAACTTCTCCTCGAGTGGAATCGTGCCAACAACCCCAACTTTGTCGAACCTGTGAAGCGCGAGACCAAGGCAGAGAAGAAGGAGAAACGGGAACGAGAGAAACAAGAGAAGAAGAGGCTTGAGGCTGAAGCAGCGGCTGCTCGGGGGGTAGACGTCAGTGCGACATCGTCTCACAAGAAGAGTGCTAGCGGCGTCGCCAAGAAGTTTGGAAAGAAAGCAGCTGCCGCGGCCGCCGCAGTACGTCTAGCTGAAGAAGGCGGAGATGCCTCTGACAATTTAGGTGAACTCGACTCCGAAGCTGAATTGGATGACCTAGTCAAGGTCGTTCACAACGCAAAGAATCATGGGTTGATGGCAGCGCCGTTAGCCGTGCCTTACGATGCTGGTAGTTGGTTTGTCCAGCGCCGGGAGAGAGCGCGGATGTGCCGAGACTTCTTATTCGGCGCTCTGACCGGGGGCGGCGGTAGTGGTGTTCCCGGCAGTATAGGTGCATTGAATATGGTCCGGAGTACCAGCATGGGCCATACAGGTATGCCCATGCACCGGTAGGTTATGATAATATTGAACTACATGGTCTGTGATCTCCTGTATTTTTAGTACTAGGTATCTAATTCATCCCGATTTGTGTAGACTACACATAAAACCAGAAATGTACCCTAAAACCCAAAGAGGAAGAAAATGTACAGCAAGAAAAATGTCAGATGAGAGTACAAGCATAAGGGAAAGGTTCGTGAAAAGTCTATGAAAGCGGTTAGTAGGACACGTGGGGGAGGTGGAGGGCAGTCGTCTAAAGAGTAGAGGTCTACGTAGGTAAACGGTTAACACGGAATGAATTCGAAATTGCCCGGGGAAGGACGTACGTCATTCATACGTCGGCGACTGCTCTGACTGCCGCGGTCCAATCCGACCTTGTTACAAGGCCCTGCTGTTCAGCAGCTTCAAGGACCGCGATTATCCAGTCTTGACAATGTGTCTTTCCATTGGGTCTCTGGAAAGGCACGTCCGCCGCGATCTTCTCTAACCGCCTGCGGTTCGCGAGTGTCATTTTCGTAATTTCGACAGCTTTTGTACATTCTTCTGCCGTTTTGGTGATGGGACCCCAGTTCATGTAGTCCTGGATGGTCATATTGCGAATGAGGTAAATCTCTCGTTGGACAGGAACCCCTGTGCTGCTTTTGCCGACTTTCCATGCTAGCTTCCAATGGCTATCTCGTGGGGAATGCGGGGTAATGCGAGTCGCGATCAGCATTATTGGGAGAACCGTGTCCGGATCTCGAAATAGGTGATCGATGTCGACGGGACGGCGCATTGAATATGTAACCATCCGCCCGTTGTTCGTCGCGTTGTAGAATGGTGTATCTGAGGAGGCCGGCATGATTAAACTCGAGGCGTCGGGGGGAGGGGGATAGCGGGGGGTGAGGCTCGAGGGTAAATAAGGTAGCTCTCGTGGACAATGAGCGGGAGGGGGCGGGTGGAGTGGGACCGAGTTCAGTGGCGAGGGAGATGATAATAGTATTGAAGCAAGGTTGACTTAAGGGTAATTGAGGGGAAGAACACGTTGTAAAGCACTTGTGATGCCTTATTGCATCAGCTCAGAAAGCCAGTCCCTTCAACCACGCTATAAACCATACGATCAACCCTTTCGATCATCTAGATACAAACAGAACATCCTATCCGGCTTCACTAACTCGTGTTCCCCACTCTCCACCTGACTTCCCATCCAACCACCTTAGCCACCTATCACATCACACCAAATTACTCTGGGCATATAGATTAATATAGTAGTCTCCAAAAACCTGCCCACGCCCTAACTCAGATCCCTGAGCGTATCAATCTTCTTGCTTGATTTTTGGCAAATATGGGTGGTACGTCAGTCAATAATCTGAGCGCTTGGGCGGGATTCCGTTGCTTGAGGGCTGTAAGATGTTGCGAGGTCGTCATTCGGTTCTTCGGATTGTATCTCAGCATAGTGCTTATTACCGGCCATATTACGCGAGGGATAAGCATCTCCTCTGTCTGGGATAGCTTTCGCACAAGCCCCCATAAGTCACGGTGGCTACGTGCATTAGGCGGAAAGCGTTGCGGCCTGGGTGGCTCCCCGGTGTATATCTAGGGAGATCTATCATGAGAATCATGGGTAGTTTACAAGCCCTGAGTGGCGCTTACCTGGACAGCCAGGCAACCTAAAGCGAACACATCGCTGGCATACGTGAACTCGCCGGTGTAGTTCCGCCAGCCGTCAATAAGAGCCTTTCGGATACGTTCGCTGTCAAATAGCTCAGGCGCTAACCAAGCCTCGGTGTCTGACAGACGATCCGCTGTGGGCCACCGGGTAGGAGCAAACTCCCCAAGGCAGCACTTTCCATCAGCCTTTACGAACACATTATCCTAGGCTATCGTTAGTTGGAAACATAGTAGGTGCAGGAATCACACTTACCGCTCGAATGTTACCGTGAACAAAATGGTGGCGGTGCAAATAGTCGAGACCTGATAGGACATCTTGTAGCTAGCGCAAAGAGCGTCAACGAAGAGGGAAACAGCGAAGAGGGGTACCACTTACAAAAGACAGCTTTTCGAGTCCGGATGTGCCTTTCATATACTCTGTCACGTAGCCGGACGAGAGGGGATTGGCATGTTCGGTGACGAAAGTAAGCTGAGAGTAGTCCTGGTCGAGATGCAAGCCTCGGAATTGTATCAAATGAACGCCCTGCAATTCTACCCATCGTTTCAATCGCTCTAACAATGACTGGAAACGAACTGCATCAATGACATGGCGCCTCAACAGAAGTCCCCCCGTCAGACTTACCAACAAGTGAACCTCTGACAGTTTTGATCGATCGCGGGATGAAACGGGGAGACGTATGAGTTGCAGTCGCACGTCAGGCTGGTTCTCTCTTCAGTTTGGATCTCCTGAGTGTGACGTGGTATGCTTACTTGTTCCCTTTTCGCGAGGTAGGCCGAGCCTTCATAGACAGTTATCTGTTGGGCACGGCAGAAGTCTCTAACACGTTTAACAAAGGGATCTGTGATATCGATTGAAATTTGCGGGGCGAGGGACATATTTGAAGACGGAAGTTATGGCAATAGGAGAGGGGCGGGAAGGGTGGTACGGAGAAAGCGGTGGGACCGACGAGGTTTTTACAGCTCGGGGGTGGGCCCACAACAAGGTGGGCTATGTGTGACTGTCCGCGCGGGGTGGAAACCGGGTCCTTGAAAATTGTTGGACAGTGCTTTTAGGAGGAATATATCAAATCCGACGGCAGCTCGGTGTTAAGAACACAGCCCATTACGCCAAGAGGCTGCTCCGGCAGAACAAACATGGAGGAGACGAGCGAGCATTACGAGCATTGTATAAGAGCAAGCGGAAATATGCGGGTAAGAATAGAACAGCAAAGCTTGGCCTATGCATTTGGCGCAGCTGAAGAAGTTGTGCCTGGGGACACCAGCGAACGAAGTGATCAAGGAAACACTGCACACCGCATTTGTTTGGCAATGGCGTGGGAACCAAGCATACTTGGCCACGTCCAGCCAAGCTCAGCTACATCGTATTTCACGACCCCCATGCGTCTCCCTTTGCTGTCTGTCGTGCTGGCCATTGCAGCCACAGTTAATGCCCTTCACTTCTACCTCGATGCCAACCAAAAACGCTGCTTCATTGAGGAACTCCCAACTGACACTGTTGTCGAAGGTGTGTTCTTTCTTTCTCATTGGTACAAATCACCTGAATTCTTTGTTTCATTCTAGGCAAATATCGTGCCTTGGAATGGTCTGAACCACAACAGAAATATGTAGAGAATCCAGAATTGGGCATTGTTGTCGAGGTTCAGGTACGTCCCATGCATCTCTACACATCCATTTACCTTATTCATGCCTAACCATTATGCAGGAAGAGCCCTCGGGCCACGTAGTAGTGAAGACAACAGGACCGAGCGATGGTGTCTTTACCTTCACCTCTCATGAAGCCGGCGATCATTCTATTTGTCTCTCGACCAACCACACATCATGGTTCAGCCATACCCACATCCGCCTCTATATTGACATTGTCGTCGGTTCAACAAAACCCAATATTGAACATGATCGCTCCCATGTGTCTGAATTGGCAAGTAAACTCCGTGACCTCAACCAGAAGCTGGAGGATATTCGTCGGGAACAGCAATACCAACGCGAACGAGAAGCCGACTACCGTGACCTCAGCGAGGCGACAAATGCAAGGGCTGTGTGGTATAGCATAGCTCAAATTGTTGTTCTGTTGGTGACTTGTGCATGGCAGTTGCGGCACCTCAAGGCATGCCACTTTCACGTCCGATTCTATTCTTGTTTACTGAACCTCTCGACAGCGCTTCTTCGAGGACAGGAAAATGCGATGATACAGTATCTATACTGTCGGTTTTTAATGTACTCTCATAACCTCGGGGTTTAATTGCATTCGTCTTTGCATTAATCGTCGAACTTGAGGAGGATCTTCTTGCCATACCGACCCGCTGCAAGTCTTCTGAACACCTCTCGGATCTGCTTTGTTGCTTCGTCGCCATCGACCTTCTTGCCAATCGCGACAATTTCGTGTTCAGGAGCTTTAAGCTGGGAGAATGTCAGTGGGGTCTGCCCCAAGGGAAAGAGCACTCTTGCCTTATCCTCTTTTATCAGCTGCGCAAGGGAGCGCATGAGCTCTTCCCTTTCCTGTACGGAATGGTCGAGATACCAACAACTCTGCCAGAACCCATGTGCTGTTAGGTTTTTGAAAATGAAAGCTGATGTCGACAGGGAAAGTGGTTGTTTTGACATGGCACCGTAAGACACGAGGTGTGCGTCTTTGCCCAAATATTTCAACATCAACGTGGTTTCCTTTCCGCCTAATAACTCGCGGTGAAACTCAGTCTTTCCTGACGTTAATTCATACGTACCAACACAGTTAAGGGCCAAACGTATATCCTAGACCAGAGTTTTGAATACTATTAAGATAACAGAATATGATTCACTTACTTTACCACCTGTCCAGGTCTTAATCTTATCACGTAGTGACTTTTCAGCCAATTCCTCATAAGTGAGTACTTGGGTAGCGCCGAGTTTTTGTAACTGTTCTTTCAGCTGCGAGATGTCGTCACTGAAATACAGGTTAAGAATGCCGGAACACCAATCATAAAGACCTACCGGTTCCGCACTAAGTTAAGGGTTTTTAGCCCTCGGGCTGCCGCAATTTGTACGACCGCTTGCCCTACCTAACCCACCATAAGCTGAGAGAAACCCGATAAAAGGGGGAAATACAAACGGCGCTGTTGGCTCCGTTTTGTATGACCCAATCCCCTTCTTCCAGATTCACATAATCTGTCAGCATATTGTATGCCGTAGGAGGATTGACCTATGTCTTTGTTCAGACGCCAGCCAAACGCGACAAAAGGATGGATTTTCGCCCACAGTGATAGTTGCAGCATGAACTTCTGTGAGGCCTTGACGATCAGGGATCCTGACAATATCATGTACATTCACGTTCTTGCTAGTCGACCAGGTCCCAGCTTGCTGCTTGACCATGACGACCCAGTCACCCACACTGAGGCCGTTCGTGTTTTCCCCCACAGATGTCACGGTCGCAAGGCCTTCATTTCCGCCGATAAAGACAGGTTCTTCCTTGCTCCCCTTTCCTGCACCCGCAAGATTATTAGTCAGAGTGGATTTTGCGGGATATACGCCTTCTATGACATTAACGTCTGCAGGGTTGATCGGTGAGAGCAAGAAACGAATGTTGACAGTTCCAGGAGCAGGTGGAGGCAATGAGGGGTACGTGAGAACACTCAGAACATCTGCTGGATCACCATTTTGCGAGTAGACAACTGCGCGATTCATGAGTCTCGCGGATGAGGATGAGAAAGAACGAGAGGTAGTTGGTAGGACGCGCAGAAAGCGAGCATCGACTGGACGAGGTCGGGTGAGGAGGGAAAACATGACTGAATGATGTCATCATTGCTCTGGTAGCCAAGTTATTATCCAACACGCCTAAACAACCAACAATGCATTCCCCTCCGACAATCTATCGACACTACACGGAAAAACAAGTATCCGCACTTTGGTATCATTAGCTCTACCGCGTACCTTTTGCAAAGTCCATTCCGTTGCAGTTACATCGTTCACGTCAACAAAAACCAGTCCTTGTTTAATATCCACTAGCCCACTTCCTTGTCCGCAAGCAGTCAGAAGTGCATCTAACGAGTGCACCCTCCGCTCCTTTGGCACCACACCCTTCCACCATGAACAGCGATCGCAAGGTGGATTTCGGCGGGAATTCATGAAACATGAAACAGCTGTGGCAACCAATTTCGAAAAGAAATCAATCGAAGTTGGTGGTATTGCATCAGTGTTTTCAATAGCATTGGTCAGAAGATCCTGGCTTCCGTCAATGTCAGACCGATCCCAAGAAGTTTTCGCATTGTGCTGCCTTGATCCCACGTTCAAAGTGCTGCTGAACGCCACTGTATTCTCAAGGGGGTGATCGATCTTTCGGCGTTTGAAAGGTCCCTTCGAATCTCGTGGACAGCCTTCTAGATTGGCCAGGGTATCTTGGATGTCCTTCACCCTTTCCTGTCGTTTCATGCTTATGCTGGGTGATGTCGGCTGGCCCCACAGGGACTTGCACCAATCGTCAATGTCTTTGTTCGAACGGTCCTTCCCGGTGCATTCACGAGCTATTCTGTCGAGTTCCCTGACGTCCATACAGTCTGTCCACGATCGTTCTCGTTCATTATGAATCTTGGTGAATCTGGGGAACCTTGGCTCATAATGCTGCGACAATGAGATACCTAAGTCAGGGAGAGGCCGGATGTGACGCACCCGGCTTTGGCGTTCCTTGGTGAAACCAGCACACAGGAGTTCTGCCAGGAAGGGCGAAGGAAGGATCGTTTGTGGTTTGTTATGCAGGTGCGTAGATATCGAGAACGTGAATGGCAAGTCTTTAATGGTCTGTCTGTAGGGTCAACATACATCAGCCTCCAGAAGTAATTCTCGATCACCTCTAAGGCCGCCGGATAGGGTATGTTGTCGCCCTGTCGTATTCGAAAGTTTAGGTCTTCTAGTTCCTTCCGACCCAACCCATATGATACTGTAAAATAGATGAGAATGTGGGGCTTCACATCGGGCTATGACGGCAATCCGAATAAGTCGCGTGAAAGTGTACAAAGGAATTGATATACCTTGACCCGGATTTGACTAGTATTCGTAATGGCCCCAACGTAGAAGGTGGTATAAACATTGGGGGTGACTGATTCTCTGTCAGGTTGGCCATGAATGTTTTCTGTGTTCTGCTTACCCCGAAGTTCGCGAGCTCGATCGCGATCCCAGCCGGCTCCCACAATGGCCAGGTCAATGCAATCCCCGAAACCTTTTATGTAGTCCGCCTTAAGTTTGACCCAGGGAAGGCGAAATTCGTTGTACTCAGATTCGTCGGCTTTCAGGACAAGGCCCTCTAAATTGTTTGCGATATGTTCGGCGAAGACTGTCCGCAAGGCCCCGTCAGGGTCGGGGCCTGTCATGTCGATCTGGTACTGTTCAGAAAACATCGCCTTTGTAGGTATTGGTTTGATGAAGGTCTCCAGCAACCGACGGCGCGTTGAATAGGCCTGAAACACCAGAGGCTCGTCGTCAAGCACTAAAATGTCGAAGAAAATGAGTGCCAGGTGTCTAGACTGCGACTCATCTGTCATCGTGGACAGCTGAGAGTCGCTATAACGTTTCGTGAGAATGACATTAACCGAGAATATTGGTCGGATGACATACCAGTCCTCTTCGTCTTGCGGTTCCGGGACTTTTAGCTGATTTCTAGCCCGTCCACGAACGCCAGAGGCCGTCCGTTCAACAAGGCCACGAATGCGCCAGAACTCTGTTGGTGTCAAGTAGTCATCAGTCATACTGTCAAAGATCAAAACTAGCGCCTACCGTCGACGTGATCTTGGTACCAAGCAACCATCTCTGCGTCGAGGACTATATTCTTCTTGATCCTTGTGGCGCGTGAATGACAATGGTTCAAAATAGGACTGAAACCGAGCGCTTGGGTAATTATATCGTGAACACCATGTCGGTCCAAGGTAGAATCTCGTTTGCTCTTGCTAAAAATCGTAATCTTCGGAGACCCATCTGCACGTATTTCGACATGAATCTGAGCGCGCTCTCCATCGTACTTAGTCTCAGCCCAGACTCTTGAGCAATCTCGAAAATGTGATAATGCGTGGTGACAACTGGTGCCTTTGACTGACTTAGGAAGCTGTCGTGCAATCACAAACCAGAGCAGTTTGGTAAACTATTATATTCAACAGGGTGGCCACAATACACACCTGTATCATAGAACCTATAGTTGGTCTAAGTCCTGGTTTCATGTGGTGAGGTAGTTCAAAGGCTGCGGCGACCTCATCTAGACTTGCTTTGACACGGTGTAATCTTAGCATATAACCTGTTGAATCCCACGCGCTGATCGCGTGCTCCTTGATAAGCATCTTGACTGCGTTGGAGTTGAAGTCGAGGAGGGCCACAGAGCAGTTGACTTCTGGGAAAGGGTATAGTATCGGCCGGAGGTCCTTCAGAATTATTTGAGTCATGGACCCTGCTTCTAGGGGTGGCAATTGGCGGAATAAAGTTTTGAGGATTTCAAGTTTCGAGCGATGAGCAGTGGTATCTGGGTATTTGTTGCGAATGGATATATGCGTGTATGGTGAGGTGGCCGCAAGCTCATCCAGTAATTCATCCACTTCAGCGATTGTCAGAGGACTTGATGCCTCATCTGCATCCTGTGGCAGCCACGAGTCAGAGAGAAAGAGGGACCTGGGTACTGAGCAAGCAATTACAGGGAACTGTGGCTGGAGCAATTGCCGTAGCTCATTACCCAGACAGCCTGAAGCGTCATAAGAGTCCCAGTTCTCCAGCCTTTCAAGAGGCAGTCCGAGACCTTGTGACAAATAGCTTGCGAGTCTGGTTTCCTGAATGTCGTACTTGCGTTTGGTATCTTCTTCCGGAAACAAGAGCCGAAAACAGATTGCTGTAGTCCCTGGAGGCAATGGAGAGTATATTGCTCGAAGTCTTTCAAGCCATCGTTTAAAGATACCGAGTGCAGGGTATGAGGTACGTGTCTCTTGCTTGTATTGCCGATTCGTCGTAGTCCTCGGCTTGATTTTTGCGATTTCCCGTAACAGGGAACAAAAGCTTGGAATATGAGTGGAATAGTACCAGCCTAATAAGCGGGTTTTGTACTCACAAGGCAAAGGGGACGCCTCTCGCCCCGGATGACATTGGCGTTAAGGAAACGGTAAAGATCACTAGGCGGTGGGGCGCGTCAATTTAACGTTTAACAGTCATATGACGTGAACCGAACTGATGAACTAACGGCGAGCCAGTCGATCGACTGCTGACAGATGTTAATGAATGTGGTTTGATTCACTGACAAGCTTTAGACTGATGATGTGCCCTGGGTGCACGAGTTTAGACATAGGATGTCAAGTAGCAACATTTCCCCATTGATAGCGTTCAAAGGGTATTTATTCATACACTGCCCATGCGGCTAAAAGGAAAGATTATAACAATAAACTAGATAATACCTATAGCAAGTAGAGTGAGATCCCAAAGAAGAAAGGATTGTAGGGTGAACTGTGCCAGGCACGGCAAGAAAGCAGGTAGAATTATGACGCATAGAAAGGGAAATTCAGCACGCAAGTGCGAGACGGTATTGAGATGAGATACAAAGGTATATCAACCACGATGGTAAAAAAAAAGATGAATGTGCTGCCAGGAAGCCGAAAATTGAACGTGGAAGGAAGTCAGGATAGGACATGCCAAGGTTGGTGCCCGGCCGTGTTCGTGAAAGCATTCAAAAGACGTAGAAGCTGAATGGACCGTTGGGAACTCAGTTCCCTCATAGGCGGAATACCTTCAGGGGAGCCTGACCGAATGGCTATGAATAATCCTTTTCGTTGATCTTCTCTCGCGCGAGATCGACGTCGCCATTGTTGTAGTCAAGAGAGTTGCTGTTGATTCTGATGTTCTGGTCAGCCTTCAGGCCGTCAGCAGGGGTCGCGGGTCTTGAAGAAGCAACACCGGAGGATGTCCCTGTTGCTGTTGATATTAGCTGTTGATTGTGAGGGTAATAAGACCGCCGCTGCATCTTCTTAAAATCATAACAAGTGAATCTAAGGGTAGTTGTTAAGAGAGACGGCAGGCTGGGAATAAATAAAGAAACGAACTGTTCCTCCATCTGCCTCATCTCCGCACTAAGGTTTTCCTGATTGGCCTTACGAGCCTTGGCCTTCAAAGGATTGTCCTCCAGGAGCAATTCCTCCAGCTCGTGAGAAGCATCAAAGTTGGCCTTTTTGGTCTAGCGGAGAGTCAGTATGGGTACAATCCTGTGATGAGGAGGCAGACTTACATCGGGTGTGAATGGAGGGATCTGTTCCTTCGACTCCAGTGTTTCCCAATCAATCGTTTGGAACCAGGGTAATCGCTGGAACTCTTGGAAACCCTCGCCGTTGCCCTTGCAGCCAATACGTCTGGTTGGGTCTCTGTCGAGCAGCTGCTTGCCGCGTGAGTAATTGCCAAACAATGAGCACACGAGTGTGTCAACTTACTCCTTTCAGAACCTGCATACCTTGGCGGGTGCACTTTTTGTCTGCGTCCTCAGGCCACTTGAGCGGGTCTTTAGTTATGCTGTACGTTAAATCGTTGTTCGAACGTCCACGGAAAGGGCGACGACCAAAAATCAATTCATAGGCACAGATACCGAGTGACCACCAATCAATTTGGTAGGAATAACCGCGTTTGGTCAAGATTCTGTAGGCGGCTGAGAACCGAGTCGTGGCATAAGTAATGGAATGCGGACATACTCGGGAGCCATGTAGGCCATCGACCCTGCTACTCCGGTCAACTTGCGTTCATTAAAATGAACAGCAATGTTGAAATCAGTCAAATGAGCATTGCCCTTTTCGTCCAGTAGGATGTTGTCGGGCTTGATGTCCCTGGAATAGAAAGGTTGGGCGAGAGAATCGGGCACAATGGTGAATAAAGGGGATCCTAAAGGGGCAGCCATGCTAACCTGTGCATGATTCCCATGTCGTGGATAAAGGAAAGAGCTGACGATAGCTGAGCAACGTAGAAACGAACAACGTTTTCTTCCATGGAGCCGAGGCGCTCTAGGTGGACTGTAAAGAGATTGAGGGAGGGACGAAGAGATAGGGAGGCAAGTTCATACAACGCAAGTCACCACCGAGCATGAGGTCGAGGACGAAAAAGCAATTTTCATCGTCTTGGAAGGCATAACGCAGATTGACAACGAAAGGATGGTCAATCTAGAGAATGTAAGTTGGTGTGGGTTTAAAAAGGTAAGGGCTTGCACACCTCTTCAAGGAGTCGGCGTTCTTGGATGATGTTGGGTACAGCCTTCATTTTGACGCACTTTGTCTTGTTGATGTATTTGAGGGCATAGAGTTGGCGAGTTTGTTTGTGCTGGACGACACGGACCTGCGAACGAGATAAGGGTATGAAAATAGGTGTGGAGAGGAATGACGGACTTTTCCAAAGGCGCCCTTGCCAACACAGCGCAGGAGGATAAAGTGGAAGAGAGTGACTTCGCCATCAAAGTCAATGGGCTAGAAGGGATGAAGTGAGATGAGGAGGGCACGGAAGAGGATAAAAAGGCAAACCTGGGGTCTGCAACAGACGGCGCCCATTTGAAAAAGTCGTGAGAGGTCGTGGAGGAGAGCAAGGGAATGTCTGTAAGAAGAGACGGGCGAGGAGGTCGAGAAAAGGACGGGCAGGGGATATTGGGAGAAGCGACGGAGAAGAGGAGGGTGTGGGTGCAAGAGTGGGTGGGGAAGGCAAGATGGAAACGGACTGGCACGAGCTGGCTCATCCCCTTTGATTACGTAACTTTCACTTTCTTTTTCCATTTCCCATTTCTTCTTCTGTCATGGCACGCTTCCTTTACCGTCGTTCCTTCCACATGCCAGCCACTCCAGAGTTTGCTCACGACTTTTCCCGCCCCCTCGTTATCTCAGGGCCCTCTGGCGTCGGCAAAAGCACTCTCCTTCAACGTCTCTTTGCCAAATACCCAGACCACTTCGGCTTCAGTGTCTCTCGTACGCACATTTACCCTTCCCTTGTGCCTGATCGGGTTGCTATTTCCTCCTCTAGATACCACCCGCAATCCCCGTCCAGGCGAGGTCGATGGAAAGCACTATCACTTTGTCTCCAAGGACAACTTCAAGGATCTCTTAGCCGATGGTGCATTCATAGAGCACGCCGAATTCTCCGGCAATTTTTACGGCACCAGCTTCGAGACCGTTCGCCAGATTCAAAAACAAGGAAAGCGCTGTATTCTCGATATTGAAGCACAGGTACGATCCTTTTGTGGCCATCCTTCCCCTCCGCCACACTCACCCTCAGGGAGTCCGTCAAATAAAACAAACCGATCTCAATCCTGTTTACTTGTTTATTTCCCCTCCTGATCTGAGTACACTGCGAGCCCGCCTCCAACAGCGCGGCACAGAAACGGAGGCCTCGGTGCAGAAGCGGCTAGCAACTGCCCTTAAGGAAATTGCCTATGCAAAGGAGCCCAATGTGCACGACGTTGTCATCGTCAACGATGACCTAGACCGGGCATACGAGTTGCTGGAGCGCGTTGCGCTCGGAGAGAAAATTGCAGGCGATCGATTACCTCCGTTGGATGATTGATTCTCATCAGCGCACACAGGTACACTTGCATAGATACCATTTATGTAAATTAAAATTCGGCAAGCCAGTAGCCAATGAGAAGCAATCAGTAGTGATCTGGTAGCGATCAAACAGCAAGTTTATTTATATACTGTATCTCATCTGAATGACGCGGCTTCTATATCCGGTTGCCCAGCATTTTTGGTTTTGAGATACAGACGACCGTTAGTCAGCGCGACTCAAAACCAACTCAAAACCCTTTCTCTCTCTCTGCCGCTCACCATCATGGCTTGTCATGACCCAGAAGGTTGGAGGGCGTTTTCTCGTCTCAGGTCATTTGACACCACTCCCTGTTTTGAGGAGGGCGTTCTTCTCTCCATTCCCTTGGGCGCACTTTTCGTCATCGGTCTCGTCAGATCCCTCACCCTCGCCTCGCTTGAACCTAACCATCTAAGCTTGCGAAGCAAATGGATACTAAGGACAAAAATTGTATGTTAGCTTGTGTTTTTGCTTGGATACTGTCCCACTCACTACTTGCAGCTCTTGCTATTTGGTGTACTCTTTGCGAGCACCTTTAATCTGGTCAATGCTATGCTAGCCCGCGTTGATGTTCCGGTGCTTGCATCCTTTATTCTCGAGCCCGTCGCAATTATCTCAGCAACTTCTCTTACATATCTCAATCATACACGCCGACGCCGTTCCTCAACCACCCTCCTTCTGTTCTGGCCGTTATTTGCAGCAGCGACAGGCATCTGGATAAGGACACGTCTCGCTATCGGACTCGGCCTTTATTTCCCGATTGTCATTTCCAAGGTCGTCGTCGTTTCTCTTGGCCTTATTGCCTTCGCCCTCGAATGCGTTGGCCCCGAGTATGGAGCTCAACCTCAGCTCGGAGAGAAGATTCATGTAGAGAGTCCGGTCCTGACGGCCAACATCTTTAGTATATGGGTGAGAATTCCCGACGTAGGCGGCGTTTACGTTTGCTGATGCCGCGCTTTCATTTGCTGTAGTCCTTCAGTTGGATGACTCCACTCATGAAGAAGGGTGTTAAACAATATATCACGGAACAAGACCTCCCGGCGTTGATTCCTTCTGATGAGTCTGAGAATCTTGGGAAGGACTTGGAGAAAGCCATGGCCAAACGGTGCGAACCTCTGCCATTATAGCTCCTCCAGGTTTTCTGACATTCCCCTAGCGCCTTGTGGAAGGCACTTTTCGTCGCCTATGGAGGCCCGTATGCAGTGGCAGCAGGACTCAAAGTCGTGCAAGACTTGCTGGCCTTCTTGCAACCGCAACTACTCAGGCTTTTACTCTCCTATATCTCGCGTTATCAGGGTGCTCGCTTCAGTCCTATCGGGGATAGACCTTCCACCCTTGAAGGCTTCGCCATCGCAGCTATCATGTTCATCGCCTCTATAACTCAAACTATCTGTCTCAACCAGGTGTGCACACCCTTCTTCCTTGTTGAGGTCTTCAATTGACTCACCTCCGCTAGTATTTCCAACGGACATTTGAAACTGGGTATGTTGTAACTTTCAATATCCTCTCACGTCTACTCACATTATATAGCATGCGCGTCCGTGCTGGTCTCGTTTCGGTGATCTACAAAAAGGCGCTCGTCCTTTCCAATGACGAGCGTAGTCGGGCAACTGGCGATATTGTCAATCTCATGTCCGTCGATGCTACTCGGTTACAAGATCTGTGCACGTACGGCCTCATAGCTCTTTCCGGTCCGCTTCAGGTAAATAGTTTCGGTGTACATATCGTTGGCTTGTCTCACATATCCCTTGAAGATCACTCTTGCATTTATTTCGCTGTATAATCTATTGGGCTGGGCTGCGTTTGTTGGTGTGGCCATCATGATTGTTTCGATCCCATTGAACACATGTATAACTTTCCCCGGACATACTGTGTTGGATATTCTACTCACGCAAATCTTTAGATATCGCTAGGATCCTAAAAAAGATGCAAGAACAGCAAATGAAAAACAGGGATAAGCGCACCCGCTTGATGAGCGAGTTGCTCGCCAACATCAAAAGGTGAGTCACGCTGATAAATTTGTATATGAATGTCTGCTCATTGGTGTTCGTCCGTTTGCAGTATCAAGTTGTACGCTTGGGAATACAGTTTCTTACGCAAGATTCTGGACGTAAGGAATAATCAGGAGTTGAAGATGCTCAAGAAGATTGGTATTGTGACAGTATGTTCTCATCCGTTGAAATAGGTATCCCTCGGGTTGACTCTCCATCAGGCGGGTAACATGGCACTCTGGACCGGAATTCCGCTTCTCGTTGCTTTCGCCTCGTTTGCCACTGCAGCTGTGACCTCTTCACGTCCGTTGACATCAGACATCATCTTCCCCGCGATCTCCCTCTTCATGTTGCTTCAGTTCCCACTGGCGATGGTATGTTGACCCATCCGCAGAGCATTGAATGTTGACCCACTCGAATGCAGTTCGCCCAAGTCACGTCCAATATCATTGAGGCCGTTGTCTCAGTCAAACGTCTCGACTCTTTCTTGAACGCTATGGAGTTGCAGACCGACGCAACTAAGGTCATTGCAGCTAACAACTTGAGCGAGGGTGATGAGGTAATTCTAACGCTGCAAAAATAGTGCATTATGTCGGATGCTGAAATCCGATCGCCTAGGTCTTGTCGATCAAGAACGGAGACTTTAGTTGGGAGAAGGATGCCGTTCAACCTACCCTTGAGGATATCAATCTTACGGTTAAGAAGGGACAACTCTTCGGTGTGTTGGGTCGGGTTGGTGCTGGAAAGGTGAGTCACATACTTTCCATCGCGATGTCCTGTAACCTAACTCCTTCACAGACGAGTTTACTTTCGGCAATTATTGGAGACATGACCCGTAGGGAAGGATCTGTGACCATCAGAGGAACTGTCGCATATGCCCCGCAAAATCCATGGTGAGTCTCTCTCACATACAGTGAAAGGAGTCCGACCTAAACATTACCAGGATCATGTCTGCGACTGTACGCGACAATATCCTCTTCTCTCATGAGTACGACGAGACATTCTATAACCTGGTTGTGGAAGGTAAATTTCTTCGTTTGGTTGCCTTTTCGCTTGATTGAACCACATTTCAGCTTGCGCTCTTGGTCCGGATCTCGCCTTGCTTCCCAATGGTGATATGACTGAAGTTGGTGAAAAAGGTGAGTCTCAGCCTATTCGCACTAACTCACGCTCATATCGGTTTTCCAGGAATTACTGTGTGTGGTTTGCTCTTTATGCATGGTACCGCTACTGACCGTTAACAGTTAAGTGGTGGCCAGCGGGCCAGATTGTCACTTGCTAGAGCAGTGTACGCCAGAGCCGATCTGTACGTGTAAATGCCTTTTCGTAACTGTTTACTCTCACTCATCGGGCGTAGTATATTGCTTGATGATTGTCTTGCAGCTGTTGATAGTCACGTCGCCCGGCATGTCTTTGGTGGGTTCGGTTATATCTTAGAGCGTCTCGGTATACTCATCAGTATACAGATAATGTGATTGGACCGCAAGGATTGTTGGCTACGAAGGCCCGCGTCCTTGTTACCAATAGCATTGCGTTTGTTAAGCAGTTCGACTCTCTGATTTACCTCCGGCGTGGGATCATCCTCGAGTCAGGCACCTATCAAGAATTGACTGCGAACCCCGAAAGCGAGATTTCAAAGCTCATGTGGGTGCTCATTGCCTTCTTATATATCAAGGAACGATCTCATCACTTCAGCAGACGAGGTCATGGAACGTCCAGCCGCTCATCCGGTTCCTCGACTCCTGCTCCGACGAGCGGGACGGTTACGCCCAAAGTTGAAGATAGTCTCGGGGAGGTAGTCGACGACAAAACTTCAGTCCCAGACAGTGTTTTCATTTCCGAGAAACTCCGTCAACGAACCAGCTTCTCCAAACCTCGCATCGTACCACCCACTTTGGCAGGGCTGAGCGCCGCGAAAGGGTTGACGACCGAACATCAAGAACGAGGAAAAGTCAAAACCACAGTTTACAGGGAATATATCAAAGCGGCATCGATCACCGGGTTCGCATTCTTCTTGTTGACCACGATCTCCCAACAAGCAGCCTCGGTTCTAGCGACATTCGTACTGCGATATTGGGGAGAACACAATCGCGAACAAGGAAGCAATGCTGGGATGCTTAAATACCTAGTTGTCTATGGCCTATTTTCCCTTTCTTCGACACTGCTTGGAGGTGTGTCGTCAGTCTTGATGTGGGTCTATTGCGCTTTGCGCAGTGCAAAACGGCTTCATGATGCGGCAAGTCTTGTGATGAGTTCCCATGAACGCCTCCTAACACTATTGCCCAGATGCTTGATGCCCTGATAAAAGCACCCCTTTCCTCCTTCGAGCTTACACCAACTGGTCGGTAAGTACACAAAAATACTGCCTCGAGTTTCCTTCGCTGATCAAATACCGGCTAGCATCCTCAACCTCTTCTCGCGCGACACTTATGTTGCAGATCAGATTCTCGGTCGCGTTATCCAGGGTTTCTGTCGCACTTTGGCAGTGTGCTTGTTCATCTTGGTTGTAATTGGTTCCAGCTTCCCTCCGTTCCTCATCGCGGTCATCCCTCTGGGATGGTTCTACTTGAGAGTTATGAAGTATGTCCAATCCGGCTCTCTCCCAAACTCACTTGGTTGACGATGATCACTTTCTTCAGGTACTACCTTGCAACCTCTCGAGAGCTTAAGCGGCTGGATGCAGTTACTCGTTCGCCTATTTTTGCTTGGTTTTCCGAGTCACTGGCCGGACTTTCAACCATTCGTGCCTTCCACCAAAAGTCTATCTTTATCCAGAACAACCAATACCGCATTGACAGGAACCAAATCTGTTATCTTCCCAGTATCTCGGTTAACCGCTGGCTTGCCGTTCGCCTGGAGTTTGTTGGAGCTCTGATCATCCTAATAGTCGTTCTCTTGGCAATGATTGCACTGATAACTTCCGGCGTTGATGCTGGCCTTGTTGGTCTAGTGCTATCGTATGCCTTGAATACTACTTCTTCCTTGGTTCGTCAACTTTATCTCAATTCGAATTTTATTGATTGTCTATTATACAGAATTGGCTCGTTCGATCTGCGAGCGAGGTAGAGCAGAATATCGTTAGCGTTGAGCGTATCCTCCATCAAACGAATATCGAGCCCGAAGCGCCTCACGAGTTGCCAGATGAGAAGCCACCATCCGAATGGCCGTCAGAGGGCATTGTTGAGTTCCGGTGAGATCCGCGTACTCTGCATACTAGTCGAGGACTCAACCTTTTCAGCCATTATTCCACTCGCTACCGTCCTGGGTTGGATCTTGTCCTCAAGGACATCAACATCACAACTGTGGGTATTTGCCCATTCGCTTACAACCCATTATTCATTTTTCTCAGAAACCGAGCGAAAAAATTGGCGTCTGCGGTCGTACTGGCGCTGGAAAGTCCTCTGTAAGTCGGCGTATATCTGTTCTTTCGTATCTAACCAATTATTGCAGCTTCTGCTAGCCCTCTTCCGCATCATTGAACCTGCCAATGGAACAATCGTGATTGATTCTGTCGACATAACGAAAATAGGCCTTCATGACCGTGAGATGCTAGTGTGCAACTGTTTTCCATGTACGATGCTGACTTAACGTTTTGTTCCAAAGTCCGTTCCTCAATCTCGATTGTGCCACAAACGCCTGACCTATTCGAGGGTACGCTGCGCGACAACATTGACCCTTTGAATGCGTACACAGACCACGAAATATGGGTTGCGCTTGAGCAGGTTGGTATCCGTTGTTAAAGACGCCGCTGCGCTAACGCCAATATTATCACAGGCTCACTTGAAGGAATATGTTGAGAGTCTCCCTGAGCAACTTGACTCGCCTGTTCGAGAGGGAGGATCTTCACTATCCGCCGGACAGAGGCAATTGATGTGCTTTGCGCGTGCATTACTACGGAAGGCATGATTCAATATTCAACCTTGAAACACCATAGCCCTGACAATGATTCATTCAGACACGCATTCTTGTCCTTGACGAAGGTCTGCCTTTATCCCTTGCTAAGATCCTTGTGTATTGACATGGCCCTTTCCAGCTACATCCGCCGTTGACCTTGACACCGATCGTGCCATACAAGAGATCATTCGCGGCCCAGCGTTTACTCATGTTACAATATTTACTATTGCGTAAGCCAATCCCTCTGCATCTTATGTTGCGGAGTCTGAGTTAAGCGTCTCCAGTCACCGTCTTAATACTATAATCACTTCGGATAGAGTCCTGGTGATGGACTCGGGAGAGGTGTGTTATATTAAAACCATAGTGATTTCTACTGATGCGAAGTTTTTAGGTTGCCGAGTTTGATTCACCAGATAATCTTCTCAAGGACAAAACTTCCAAGTTCTACTCACTTGCTTTTGAGGCTGGGCTTGTTTCCGATGGAGAGAGCTAATCTCGGCATAGTATGGAGGCCTAGCCAACATATAGATACAGTAGAATTTTAAGCTCTCGGACAAATGCAATTGAGATAAGCAATATCATATTATCGTGTGACACTTATCTTTCCAATCAAGAAGTATAGTGGAGTTCGGCACTTGATCCTGAGCTGAATCATGTTGTGCTTGTCCTATTGTTACTGGGAGTGAGTTGGCTGTGCTGTTCGTTGACTTATTGAGGGAGGTCTGAGTTCGGTAAAAGAGTTCGAGGCTTGGAGACGTGTATAGTAGTGTGTAGTAGATACTAGATCGTGATTGAATGTGACAAGTGCGATGGTTTTGTCGTGTTTGGCGCTGAGAAGAAATTGCTGACCCAACCTTCGGCTGAGTCTTGACTAAACTTCCTTCCGGCCGCTCAGGCCTCATCCCAACTCTTTTTCGCTGCCTTTGCTTCTTCTAACTTCATGCACTCATGTCTTTTTTCGATTTTCCGCAGACTGATCTAGACCAAAGGCCTGAAGATGTTGCAGTTTATACCTGGGGTGAAGAGTCTTACGACGGCTTGGGTGATGCACTTCAGGAAGGCGGAGATGAACTGAACGATGAAACTTTTGGTAGTGTTGGAGAAGTCGGTGAGCTTGGTGCCAAGTTTCGTCTAGGAATCAAACTCATCGTTTTGCCAACTCGAATCTGTGCAATCAGGGAAAGATTTTGATTTCTCGAACCCTAGCTTGCCAGACGATCATCGCAGGCCCATAGAGTCGTCTTCAAGAAGCCATCAGTCGCCTTTGCAGGAGCAGGCTCCACCTGCGAGAGTGATACATGAGCAGCAAGCAGCCGAGCCTTCGGCTGAGCGTTGTAAGAATTGATGTCACCTGTCATTGACTGCGGTCTCTCATTCTTTTAAAACCAGCTGCCCGTGCGACTCCTCAATCTTTGGAGGCTATCTGGGATAACAAGTCTCCGTTTTCTGTCCTTCCAAGAGCAAATGGCGCGGGACGCTCTGCATCATCGGGTCTATCTTCTAGGACCCCTTCCGCTGGCGTTTTCGGATTAACGACCTCGTCCTCTGTTATTGGTCAATCACAATCTCCTGGACATGGAACTGAGTCTGGAAAGATCCCGACGCTCCAAGAGATAGAGGAGGAAATGCGACTCGCTGCTCAACAAAATCGTGTCCAAGGAACTGCATCCAGACAACAAATGCAACAACAGCAGCTCGCTCAGGAAATGCGCCTCCGTCAACAAGAGGAAGAACGATACCTGTTGGAGCTTGCACGCCAGAATCGGGAACCAGACGTTCGCCGTCAATTCTACGAGCAAGATCCCAGGGTGACGGAACATGATCAGCTTCTGTTGGAACAAGAACAACGACGTATCTTATTGGAGCAAGAACAACGTCGAATGTTACTTGAGCAGGAACAACGACGTATTCTTATCGAGCATGAACGCGAACGTCAGCTCGAGTTAGAACGTCAGCAGTTGCTCCAGCTACAGCAGCAAGAACAGCAACGTCTCCAACTTCAGCGTCTGATGCAACAACAGTTACAACAACGGACGCCTCCTCCCCGAATGCTTCCTGTATCTCAATCACCGCGGTTCTTTGAACATCAACGCCAACTTCTCCAGTTGCAGCAACAGCAACAAGAACAATTACAAATGCAGGAGCTTCAGCGCCAACTTGCGAATAACCTTTCGTTACAGGCTAATAATGATCCGAGGCGGCGCGTGGCTGGCCCGACAGACTACGAGATCCAGGCCGCCCAACTTTTGCAACAACAGCAGCAGCAGCGTAGGCAACGATCGCAGTCTCCTGCCCTCAATCAGTTCAATGGAGCACCCCAAGACCTCGCTCCTCAAAACATTCAGCTTCAGCAGCGCCTGCTTTCCGAGATGGCACAGGCTGAATTCATGCGAGAGATACAGACCGCAACTCCCAAGCAACTGGAGCAGCAAGAGGCGTTGAGGATGGAGGCGATGAGAAAAATTCTTGAGGCTGAAAAGATGGAGGAGAAGAGGCGAAGGAAGGCCGCTAAGATTGCTCATATGGTATTTCAAATCATTTTCATCTCTTGCTCGGATGCTCATCGGGTCTAATTAAAGTCTCGTTACAACGATCTTATGACGCAGTCCGACAAGGACTTCATCACTCGGATTCAAGTCTCGCAACTTGTCACTCAAGACCCCTACGCGGATGATTTCTACGCGCAGGTATATGGTGCCATATTACGATCGCGGATGGGCCTTCAAACAGACGAGCGAGTGCTCAAGTTTGGATCTGGCGGGGGAGTTGGTCTTGGCCTGACCTCGCAGAAAGGCTATCGCCGTCCAAGTGCTATGCAACGTATGGAGCAACAGGTTGAAAGGATTGTGAGTAATGCGAGAAAGAGAGAAGAAGAAAAGGGGTTGCATTGTGAGCGTTGAACTTCTAATAATGCTCGCTCTTGGCTAAATCGCGTATAGCTCTGCACAGTCTCCAAGGCGCTCTTGGAAGAACCTCTGGTCGCAGCTACAAGGCCGCACCTCGTCAGCTGCTGCAAGTCGATACGGCACCGGGTAGCTCTCCTACTGTGTCTCCGGCGCACGCGCACATATCCAAGGCATCTGTTCAAGCCTCTAATGAAGGCGCCGCAGAAGCTGCGAAGCTCGGTCGTGCTGCCTTAGGTGACGCTGCGGATGTGAGTCACAAAATAGCTATGTCACTTTCCCTTCTAACTTCTGTCCAGAACGAGAATCTAGTTCGCAAAGAGCCGTTATCAGATCGGGAGGTCCTCACTGTCGTTGAAAGGTTGTATGACCTTATTCTTAACGTCGAGCAAGTCAAGAGAGACCAACCACTCCCCGAAGAGGAGCAGGGGAGCCATGATGAATGGTGACCTTATTCACTGTATTTCAGGTTCGACGTTCTCATGGTCTATTCAGGCAAAAGGAATACGACACCCTCGTGAACAAGGTCTGGGACGAACTGCGTGTGCTGGTTCCTCTCGAAACGAGGTCCGTGCATTTGAACGGCACCCGTGGCATAGGATATTAATCCGTTGTTCCAGTGATCCTCATCCTTTCATTTCCATACTCGGCCCAACCAAAGGAAAGAAGATCTTGCCGCGCCTTACCCGTCACCTAAGTTCTCAGCGCATGCTGACTTTGTTGACTCTTCTTGTCGCATGCTTCGGTCAGCTGGACGTTGTCAAAAACGCTTCAGTCCTTGATTGGATTGGGGAATCACAAGAACGTGCAGACGTTGAGCGTCAAACCAACGCATTCCTTGCGAGCGTCATGCAGAGCATTCTTCCGATTGTAGCCAAGTCCAACCTTCGTTTGATCACTGGTCTATTGGGGCTTCTCTTGGACCGCAGCAATATTGCGGCGGTTGCGCGGACAAAGGTATGTATCGGGGACTTCGACTTTGATGGTGTTCTGACCAAAGGCCAGCCTGGTTTGGCTCTCTTAACCTTGTTCCTGAGTCGCGTGGAAGTGATTAAGCAGAGTATTGCAAGTGGAACTCAAGACATTACTGAAGTTCCCACCACTGAAGAGGCCCAACAATGGTATGTAGTGAAGAATGTATTGAAAGCATGGGTTGACGTTTGCCACAGGAGCAACATGTTCAACCACCTCTTTGACCTTCTTTCCCCTCACATGCTCGTTCTCTTCCCGTCTTCACGCATTGTCGCACCAACGCAAGGACAACCACAACAACAATCATTATATGATAACGCCGACCAACATGTCTGGCAATTCCTCGCTGCATTTGCACTCCACGGCAGTCTCGAACAACATCAGATACTCGTGGCTACCCTCCGCGAGAAAATCCTAGATAACCTCCTTGCGGTCAGTCGAGGATGGTTTACAACTGAAGAGGAGCGGAATACAAAGCTCGGTAATGTCAATCTATTTTTGAACGCACTGGGACTAGACAGTTCGCAAATTGCTTTGTGATATATGATGTGATTGATATTGGAGGTGTAATGATTTTTCTGTGTATGACTTACTTGCCATTTCGGATGTGACTTATCCTGCTCGTTTCTCTCTCTCACACTTGCTAGTTTTTGAGTCTCCGGTCCATGTGTCGTCTCTTGTCACTTTGTGATATTTGTTGATGAAGCTTAGTGGCCTGATTTCTGATCCAGTCTTAGACTGAGGTTTTCGTGATGTATTATACACACTGCTTATAGTTTTGCCGAATGAGATCCTTATGTGCGTCTCCATGTACCGCCGAGTTTATCAAACGGTTTCTAGCCAAGACTGGCCTAACAGTGTCGCTCTTCACTAGGGAGAACAAATGGCCTTGTCTCTTCTGGGTCAGAAATAAGCGTAGTTAGTTAGAGCGTGACACGGTCCTGTAGGTGAGTGGAAAAACATCGTCCCAAGAGTGCATAGATCTGTTCAGGTGAATATTGACAACCGCGGGTCCCCTGCTGGAGCACCGAAAAATTGAGAGGTATCACTTGGGGATTGCATTAGGGCCGTCGGCGAAGATGTCGAGGCAAGTGGACGAATAAACCAATGTTCTGGAAAATAGATGTCCCATAGCTGTAGGGAACTGACGAAGAGATGTTGGAAGGGATGACAGTAGGGGGGAGAGAGTAGGGTTCGTACGTCGAAAAGATGTCGACCCCCTTACACCAGCAGTTTGAGGTTCCTTTCTTGTGGACTTGGGTCGAAAAGATTGAGGTACTGTTGGGGGTCGTATGATATCTAGATGTATAGGGACGGGGAGGTCGGTTAATGATATGGGTGTGAGGACATGCGCCAGTACTTAAAAAAACGAGTATTTGGACCCAGAAAGAATTCGTGTCGTTTCCTGGACTGAGCCTTTGAGAACCATCACCAGGTGGGTATCATGACTCGATAACTACTTATAGTCGGTTTGTAGAGGATACGAGTTCACGGGGCGGGCTAATCGAGTTCCTTCATTTGCTTGTGTCTTTGCCTTGGTAGATGATATTGCGAATAGGGAGCTCCAAGTCCTCTGGGTGGCCTAGATCAAAGTAGGGAGCATATAAGCACATGGAGGGAACAATCTCTCGGGGCCAGGGATCTGCCGCGTAGAACACTGGCACCTTTGGGCAGCGGGAAGAGTAAAGTGGTTACACCATTAGGCATATTACGGAAGATAGCAGGTGTAAGAGTTTTTTGAATCCTGGTGTCGGGAGAAATAGTGGAGGTATAAACAAGGCCGTTGAGGTTAATCTGAAACCCAAGCCAACTTGCGTAGAGCTCAGGGGAAGTATTAGCTAAGAGTACAATGTTGAATGAATCGAGAAGACAGGGGCGTAGAGTTGAGTTGGATGGCGGAATGCGATGTGTGAGGAGAACAGTACCAAGGTGAGTTTGCTCGTTCGGTGCAGTGTTGCAGGTAAATGGTGGATGAGAATACCAGATTGTGGGGCAGAGCTCGGTAGCGTATGTTTTAAATTAAGGATTATAATTAACTGATCTGTGGCGTATGCTACAACCGTCTAGTGGAAAGCTACGATGAGTGGGAAGGCAGCTTGCTCTTGCCAGAGCTTGCGTAGGAGACCTCTGCCGGGGAGACGTCTGGGCCTTGGTACTTGCCTTCTTGACCTGCGCGGAAGACGTCACCAAGGCCAAGAGGGAAAGTGGAGGAGGGAAGCTGGATGAGGTGGTCAGGTGTGCGAGTGAGGTATACGCGGTGAAGAGCATCTTCAGCAGCCTGTATAGGAAAAAGTGAGAACGCGACAAGGTGTTTTGAGAAGGGACACAGGACATACTCGGAATTCGGCCATCTTCAGGGAGCTTCCATGACCCTCACCGAGCTTGTCTGCACTAGAGAAGATGCCAACAACGTATACGGGGGAATTGGAGAAGCGACCGGTCTCTTTCAATAGTCTATGTGGGGTTGAGTGATCAGGGTCAACGAAAAAGAGCGAAAGTGTGCGCACCTAGAGACAGGTTTTTCGCGCCCAAACTTCTGGACCATTTCAAGGAGGGCTTTTTTGGGATCGACAAATTTGATCATGCTCTGAAGGTCAATTTGCCGGCTGAGGAAATAGGAGTGGACGAATTGACGGGCCGAGGGAAGAGAACGGTGTTGGTAGATGAGGGCGGTTATGGCACGGGGAACCGAGGCAAGCGCGTCAGAGTGCATGACGGGAGGTTGTGTTGCAGATCGTTGCTGAGAAGTAAAAAAAGGTTGGAAACTGGAAAGAAAAGAACACTGAGGAACATACTGTTCTATGCCATCGCACTAGGGGGGTTGCACCCATTTCCTGAGCGACGCTGGCGCAAGTCGTGGGACCGACGTATGCAGTTACTGCAGCCTTCCAGACTCTAGTTGGTAGATATGGATATGCGGCATGGACAAACTCGGAAGCAAACATGCCCATGAGAGCATTTCCCAAAGGTGCGAGCTGGGCATTTGTTGCGGGTCGGGGAGCGTCTGGGTGAAATTGACGATGAAGGGGTAGGAAAGAGGGGTGAGTGCAGGCCTGCTGGACGAGGTCTGGGGAAGAAAGGACGGAAGCGAGGCCAAGTCTGTGTGCAAATGCGACGAGGGCAGAGGGGGGAGGAGGTTGAGCAGCAGCCCAGGCTTCAGTGTCGAAAGCAGGTGTTGGACGGTCTGATTTTTCAAAGAGAGACTGCTGGGGAGGAAACTTGGGCAGATGGGAGGTTGCGACTGAGGGAATACGAGCAGCAGTCGCCACAAAACGTCTCTGGACAGCGGCAACAACCATGGCAGACGCTAAGTCTCTCCGGCCTCCTCTGTTTTTTTGGTCACGCTCTCGGCTCTCTCCGGCCCATCCCCGCTCCCTTTCCTTACACGCGTTCTTGACTCCCTCTTCCCCCTCATTTTCTGCTCATACCGTGTACAATCCTATTTCATCCATCCCACACGCGTTGCAGCCCAACTTGACCAGGAAATATCGCTGCACCCACCAGTGTCGTCGCACGCCGCCCGAAAAGGCAATCCGAGAGCACGTGGCTACCTGCAGCACTGACCTCGCTCACCATCTACCATAGCCACACTCCTTCCCTCCTACCACAATGGCTGTCCTCTCCCTGCCATTGACATTTACAAACTCTTTCTGGTCCCAGGACTACAGGCGCGGTCTCGAGGTCCTCTACCAGAAGCTTGACCAGGTGTGCATTGCATGCTATCCTCCCAATCCCATCTAATCCCTTGACAGGGTGTCGCCGAGAACCAAGAAATTATCGACTTTATTCGCGTGCGTCCAGACTTTTCTCTTTTACTTCCATTCTCTCATTCCCTTCAAGGCTCGTAGTGCTGCAGAAGCTCATCTCGCCAACAGCCTAATCAATGCCCAGTCCACTCGCAAAGGTATGCCAGATTCCCTGACTTATTCTTGTATCGGCTCCCCTCATCTCTTTCTAGGTACCGGCTTCGGTGCAGACGACGGTGCCTCTCTGCTTCTAGCCTTCCGTGGTCTCCAGGCAGAATCTGCTGCTCAGGGCCAGGCTCACCGCACTATCGCAAACGAGCTTGCCACGCTTGTCGCCGATCCTTTTGAGGCATGGGCAGAAGGCTACAAGGCATGCCTCATTGAATTTCACCCGTTATCTCCCTCTCTCTTACGCTGATCCAGAGCCGTCTCCGTCAAAATAAAGCGACCGTCGTCGATTCTTGGTTACGGTCATACGAACAAGCCCAGGGCGACGTAGCAAAGTTGAAACACCAATACCTCGCCAAAACTCGACGTGCCGATGAGGCCGAGGATGAGTCCGTCCTATCGTCTCCATACCCCTTTGCCGTTAACCACTGACCCTGACTTTAGTGCCAAATTCGCTCCTTCTAGCAATGTTCCAGACAAGTATACCAGCTCTCCCCGCCTCAGGCCCGCAGACAGTGGCCGCGTTCCTCCTCAGCGTTCCGCGACCGTCTCTGAGCGTATCGCTGCCCGCTTCAAGGAGCTTCAAAAGAAAGGTGTCGATGCCATCGCAGCAGCTACTTCCACCGAGGACCCCAATGCTTCCCCACCTTCTGAGGACGAGAAACCGTTGCCCAAGGTCGACAAGGGCAAAGGCAAGGAACGGGCGGATGATATTCCCCAGGTCGCCTCACCACCACCCATGTCTCCTCTTGCCCCTCCCAAACTCGACCTCGATAGATCCTCTTCACCTATGCCTCCTATGCCTCCTCCACCTATTCTTCTCGCCGGCCTCTCTCTTCCACCCACCGCAGTTTCACAATTGCTTACTCGTGCTGCGGCAGAACTCCCTCTCCGGCCTGTCAGGTTCCCTCTTTTGGGCGAATACCAAGATGCGTTTACTGGAGAGGAGTTTGTCATCTGGTTGAAGGATAATGTTGATGGCTTTGGTGGAAGCTTGGATCGTGCCGAAGAAGCTGCCAGAGACTTGACTGAACGAGAGAATGTTCTCCGTCGCCTTGGTGAACTCGGCAACCAGTTCGAGCTCTCTGACGACGCTTTCTACCAGTTCAGGCCAAGGGTAGGTGTTCCCTCCCATTCTTGACATGTCTCCGTCGTCTCATCCAGACCCCTCCCTAGGCGTTCAATCTCGACGGCAAGGTCGAAGCGACAGCCGCCAAGCCAGAGATCGTCAAACGCACTGGTGCCTTGGTTAACCTTGTCAGCAAGGCTCTCATTGCCAACCAAAACGGAGAACCTGCCTACGTCCGTGCTCGCCAAGAAGCAGAAGAGGCTGATCGTGCCTATCGCATTGCAGTCCGCAAACTCGATAGGCAGCGACTTGCACTTGAGGAGAAAATTGAAGAAACTCTCAAATTGTTGCAACGATGGGAGTCCGAGAGGTTACGCGCTGTTAAAACTGGTAGGTGCCTTTTGTCTTTTTCTCCCAACTCGCAGTATAATCTAGTTTCCAGTCCTCCTGCAGTACCAAGGCACTCTCGCCAACCTCCCCAAGGCAATTGACCCTTCAATTGAGCGCCAGGCTACCCTCATTGCGGCCTATCAACCCGAGTCCGATCTCACCGCCTTGATCGAGCGGTATCGCACTGGACCATTCCGACCTGACCCTCAAGTCTACGAGTCGGTTTCTCATGACGAATCCGACGTCGTATTCGGTATTGATTTAAGGAAGTGGGCTGAGGGTGGATGGTTCGCTATGACTTCGGGAGAGGAGAAAAAGGAAACCATTCCTCCTGTCGTTACTGCTTTGTTGAACGGGCTTAACGAGGCTTATACAAAGTTGGAGGATGACAGCGGTACGTTACTTGTATACTGAACACAAATCTTTGTGTACTGATCTCTAACTGACAGAGAAACGCAAAACGTGGATTTACGAAGTCCCTCTTCCCGCTATCCACCATCTCCGTGAAGCTCTGAACGTCATCCCTCCCGACCAACCCATCCCACCCGAGCTTTTAACCAAGTATGACCCACCCGTTCTCGCAAGCACAGTCAAGCTCTGGGCGCTTGAACTTGACCCTCCTTTGGCCCTTTATGAGGGCTGGGACGATTTCAGGAGGTTATATCCCTCTGTTGGAGCATCGTCTGCGAATGCCGAAGGTGCTTTGACCGAGGAGCAGAGGTTGCAGAATGTCGCTACAGCTTTGCAGAGGTTGCCTAGGGTCCATTTGTATGTTTTGGACGCCATTGTTAAGCATTTGAAGACGTGAGTGTGAAGGCATCTCTGACCCAATGTGCTGCCGTGTTGAACTGGTTTTTGTAGGTTGATTGAGTCCACTGCGGACGAAGAATCTGATGAAGTGTATATCACCAAGCTTGCTCTTTCAATTGGCAGGAGTGAGTTCCTATTTCTTCCCTGGCGACTCTCTACTCTAATTTTGAACTCCTTCGCAGCCATTGTAAGACCCAAGCACGAAACTGAACTCTCAATTCAAGATAGGCACCCCACCTGTGCGTCGCATCATCTTATTTAAAAAAAGAACTAAGTTACTCATGATTGGCAACGGCAACAGTGTTGTTCATCGACCTGCTCAAGAACTATGCCGTACTCCTGCCACCTACCATTGCAAAGAAGAAGCGCGAATCGGAGCGTAAGGTCCCGATCCGCAAGCGTACTGCCCCTATCGACATGCGCCTCAGTCGAAGCCGTATTTCCATCGGCGCAGACGCTAAGCAGCTCCTCGCTGCTCAACAGGCTGCTCAAAACCCCTCGTTGGCAAAAGGTGCCAAATCGCCCCCTCTTCCACCTCTTCCGCCTCAGAATGTACAAGCTGCTGCCCAGCCCGTTCCTCCACCTCCCCCGCCTCCGGAGGTGTTGGAGAAGTTCAAGGCCCCGCCTCCTCCCCCCGCTCTAGAAAGACCAAAGACTCCACCTCCACCACCTACTTTCCACCAGAGCCCAATTTCTGATTTGCCTCCCAGGCCTCAGTTCAAAGAACCGCCACCTGAGGACGATGATCTTCCCCCTCGGCCCAGTTTCAAGGAACCCTCACCTGAAGTTGATGATACTCCTACGCGACCCAAGTTTGTTGATCCTCCACCCGAAAAAGACTCAGAGGAGGAATCGGAGGAAGAGTCAGAAGAAGAAAGTGAAGAAGAGGAAGAAGAGGAAGTTAAGGTCCCATCTCCGCCTCCTCCGCAGCCAAAGGCTTCGCCCAAGGTCCCGCCTCCACCTCCCCCAGCCACTAGCGTCATCCCGCCTACGCCACAGAAACGTTTCAGCGCAAATCTTGGTGGCCGTAGTAGTCCAGCCCTGAGTCAAAGTCCCACCCCACCGCCTAATGATGATGTAGTTCTGGGTACAGGGAAGACAACGATCACGCGATCTGGATCCGGGCAGAATTCTGGTACTGGAATCAGGGGACCAAGATTGGCGAGAGGCGGAAGAGGAGGGACTGTGCAGAACTTGGTTTCGTCCATCAACAGGAACAGCATGTCAGGACCCGCGTCTCCTCCACCCCCCAATTCGCCCAAGGTTAACAGGCTTTCTGGGAGTCCTGTAAAAAGACCGTCAAGTGTTGTAGGAAGGAGTGCGGCCTCGTTTTCGAGGAGAACTATGGCGAGCGACGCAGAGGATGATGTCGTGGATAGGAAATAGAGGGTTGTCTGCTTTTGACTTGGTTCGCCTTTTCCTTGACTGGACTTTTTGTGTACTCTTTCTGGTTTTAGTGTGCTACCGCGGTTATGGGCCTTTTTCTTGATCTGAGATACATGCATTGCCCATTGTTTGTGATATGGCTTATGCTTTTCCGTCACATGCTGATGCCCCCATCCTTGGCTTTGTGAGCCGGTCTTGAATATATGCCAAAAAGATACATGTTATGGTTTCCTAATGGTTACTCATTTTGGACTTATACATATAAAATGTTCATGGACCCTCCGAGGATGATGAGGTGTGCACCATTGAGTTTTCTGGATCTCGATGACATACAATGGACATAGATCAAATCAAGGACCAGAAATAATCCATGCCAAAATTTTACTCTCTCACTTCCGGCATTCCGTCTATTCTTGGGCTCTGTCATTGGGTTCTGATATTGATGTGATAGAAAATTCGAAGGCGACAGGACAAGAGAAACCATGGAACCCAAGTGGGTCAGTGAATGATGGACAGATATTATCCAAGTTGCTGCCATCCAAAAAGTCAAAATGATATGCTAGAGTTATAAATTACAGACAAAGCGGCATATGTAACATGCAGGCTTTGAAAGCCCGGGGTAAAACCGAAGTAGACGGGAAATTATGTTAGTGCAGAAACAGAACAAATGGGCCACTGAACGAAAATGCATAGATATGATGAGGAAGGTCTGTGATATACAACTATTAAATGCCAGAACATGGGAAACAGAGCAGGATGGGATGGTTTTGGTACATTGGGACTGGAGCTGGCCAGGTTATTCCACTGTTGTTAGATGGGTATATGGTAGAAGGTAGATGAGCCAATCGGCGACCATTTGCTGGCTTTTTGCATGCTTTCATGGGTGGGGGTATCCAGACCTCGGGTCAATAGGGGGCAAGTCAACGAGATCGATGGGAGACGTGAAGTGTAATACCTTCATATATAAATCAGGTCAAGAAAAAGAAAGAAAGAATATGTTAATGATGTACTCACGTAAGGATGTAGCTGATGGGATGATGAACGGACGTCGTCTAAAACAGGTCGTGGTCGAGGGGGTAGGGAAGCGGTTACACGGACGTTATGTTGAGCAGGAAGTGGTTGCAGACTTTGCGTGTGATAATCCGCAGATACTGCCATATTTCGTTGCTCCCATCTTGGATCATTCCGAGGCGAACCGCGTTGTCCTTCCTCTGTTGATCTTGCGGTCGTTACAGGCATCGTATGGGAAGTTATGGCTTCGCTTTCTGCATCTGTTTCATAACCTGGGGAAAGAGCACTGTCCAGCGATTGCCGAGACTCCGGGAGTTGAGACGCAGACTCTGCAAAGGAATAAAGCGTGGTTTCAGGCTGGGCATGGTCGGGAATATGGGACATGTGAAGACGAGAGTCCGTCCGCGGAATGGGATAACCCATGTGTGAGGGGTTTTTTGGAGCGTGGGACCCTGTGTCACGGTGGTATTCGAGGGGTGAAGTCGTGCTGGGCATCTTTCCAGAGTTTTGTGGTGTATGCATTTTTGCCTTGTACCCAGCTTCGCGAGTGAATGAACGAGGGAAAAATATCTTTCAGGGTTTCCATCAGTTAGTAGATGATCAAGAATGATATCCGACCTACGAGGAGTGTGATGGCAGACGATACGAAACACCCGATTCCACCTACCATGAGGAGGAAATCCGACGTAAAACTAAGGTAACCCCGGGTGTCAGCAGCGAGAAAGGAGCAAAAAAAAAAAAGTGGGAGATACGAAAAGAACACGTACGCGTTCATGACGATTGAAAACGGTGGCTGGATACCGTCGGCTGCGATGACTAACAAGGGGACAGTAAAGAGGAAACGAAATATAACGCGAATTCGCTGATAAAGCGTGAATATTATAGGAGTCGGATGACAGATACAGTACGCACGTTCAACTGATAGAATGTTGCTAGGCGCACGACTACATCTGGTTCAGCGCCTCCCGCTTTGACGTGCCTGATGAAGGTCGGAAACCGAAACAACACATATAGGAAGCAGATGGTAGTGGTTGTACCAGCCGATGAGCCAACAAGGAATATGTATGCCTGGCACTAGAAGAATGTTCAGCCAGATTAAGGATATGTGTAGGGTACAACCACTGCCCACCGTTTCCAAGGTGCGTCGAGTGACAAGGGTTGTCAGGGGCATACCTAACACTGCAATAATGCTGCCTGCAGCCTAGTTAGCAACGAAAGGCAGGTGGTGCGAATAGAGCGACGAACCAATGTACCAAGCTCTAAACTCCCAGCTGTAGAACCACTCCCGCTTTCCAGGGCCCTGGTGGAGAAGAAAGAGCCAAAAGGTTAATTCTGTAGTGGTCGTTATAGCTAAATGGATATTTCTAAAGAGAAGTAGAACAACCTTCAAGGTGGGTCACCCTAAAGAGCCAATGAGGAAGAGGAGGAAAAGAAGTTCTGAATAGCTCACAGCTCAAGAGACCACGCAATACTCAGCAGAAAATACAAGGGTAGCACCCAGGCCCGATTTTTGGGGTTCCATAGCATCAATGGCTTCGGTATAACTGGAGTTGCAATCAGCATTTAGTAATATGTGCTGTTCATGAACGTACTTTCGCCTGATGGTACGACGTAATACCCTGGCTGAACCTCAGAACGTGGCTCGCGAAAAAGAGCTTCATGGGTACCTTCAGAGAACTTGATTGCGGTCATTGCAACACTGAAAACGACGAGTAGTGGAACTGTGGCCAGATAGGAGTAGCTAGAATATGCGGTGGTTGGTGGGGCGTTGATTAGACGAGAGCCGGAAGGACAAAGAGAACATACGTCATAACTCTTTTGAAAGCACCTGGCTGCCTTCCTGCACCCCATTTGAGACAATTGAATCTATCATAGGCCCATAGGTGAAGGATTAGAAAAGCAAGAAACTGGAACGAGCATAGCTGTAAGTGAAGGAGAGGTAAAGGGATGGTGAGGAGCGTACGATACAGGAGAGAATGGCCCAGAGAAGGTAGGCTGAAGGGGAACCGTTACCCATGGGCTTAGAGAGGAGAAAGAGGAGAGAGAGAAAGAGCCAGCTTGAGATGAGAAGAGAGCAAGATGAGTTTGAGAAAGAGCAAGACTTGTTGTCTTCAACTCGCGCGCTCAGCCCCCGCTCACCCCACATTCCCACGTGTCTCCCCTGCCAAGCTTCTTGCGGAGCCTAATTGATCGATCAACGGATTTCTCCATTTGTATCTATTACAAAGGGCAACCAATTTCAAATTCTAGTTCACTACGTTCACTACGAGGTATTTCACCACTCTCCGCATTTCCCTCAGCGCGACCGGTGTACTTCATCAAGGAAGTCCAGCAGTGTACTTGCGCTCCATGCCTGTGTATTGCACGAATCGGGACAGTGCTGCCCGCCAGCATTCGTTAGCTCCGGTAAACCTCGCCAGGAGTCGTGTTGTATATGATGCCTTGGCGTCAACAATACACGGTGTAGGTGGTACAAGGTTTTTTTGCGGTCCTGAAAGCCATAATTCACAAGTGGACATGACGCATCAAGAGCTAGCTCACCTCCTTGCCCGCTCCAACGCGGGTATCGAAATAAAGATAAGCACGCAAGAAGTACCCCAATGGCCAGCCCCATTCCGGTCCCTGGAAAGAACCCATATGAGTAAACCAATGAAAGCAGTGTGAAGCAGAGCGAACACACGTTGTGATAGTTCAACCCTTTGGCGATCGACGGATCGGTCGAGTCGTTCGAATTATCATACACCGGCCGATATTGCATGTCGGCTGGATCGAGGGTCTTCATGCCAAGTGGACCACGCAGAATTCTGTCAGCCAGTCTCAGAGCGTCAAGTGCATGCTCTTCGTCGAATAATTCCGGTGCCACAGTCATGGCTATTGGGAAATTGCATCGCAGTTGATAGTCCGACCACTCTCTCCTGGCGCCAGAGCCGTAAACGTCTTTGTATATCCCACGACGATTTATGACAGCCGGCTTGACATTATAGTTTGCATCCTCTGCGGGATCTACAACAGTCCCATTGAGCACTTGTCCGCAAAGTGAGTCATAATGCTCACCAGATGGAACGTAATAACATTTCTCAAAGTTCTCCCTGATCAATTGCGCCCATTCGCCGTAGGTGACCAATCTCTTTTCGTTTTTGACTATAAGAATGCAAGAGTGAGTGTTGGACGACCCGTATCCCATTCAACTCACTCTTTGCTTCAACACCTTTGAACGGGAATAGACCCTTGGTAGAAAGCCTATCAAGCCATCGCAAGGTGCTCGCGAGTAATCCGGTTATCTCAACCGGGGCACCATCCCGGGGCGTTCCAGGAACACCCTTAGTGCCAGCTCTGACAGATTCTCCCATTTTGTCCATCCAAGTACCGCAGTTCCATCTATTTCCCCCAAAGATGAATCCGGTTTCCCAGTCGACTTCAACGTCAATGTTAAAGCCTTCGTCGCTCATTTGCATATCGAGGTTCGGACCAGCGTTATACTCTCTGAAATGAATTCCATCGGCGTGACGCTGGAGAATTTCCTGGATTATTTCAGCGATAGTGCTCGTGTAAGCGTAGGCACGAGCATCGTCCCAAGGGACCCAGGTGTCATCTTTCGGGAAGCGACGCTTCACTGGTTCCGACAATATCGCGAGCCCATCAGGCGCGAAGGCAACATAGTCTTGAATGTTTTGCAGCATCCACCAAGGAGAGTCCCTCGAGTTGTATCTACGCGCAGTCGTTTTTAAGCGTTGTAGCATCAGACTGTGAAGCAGGCCGCTTACCGTGGGTTTCTAACAGAGTCCAACAGATTGGGAATCAATCCATGCTTGAGAGTGGAAGCAAATGCCAGGATATGCTTCTTAGCGCCATCGAAGTTCCCAGTCGTCAAAAACAATCCCCGTAAAGATATGAAAACATCTCTTCCCCAGCAGCGCGCCCATCCGGCAGCGAAGTGGGGCAGGCCAGCAGCAAGCGATGGGGTAGGATGACCAGGGTGAAGGGAAGCAGATTTAACTTGACCATGCATCTGGATAGCGCACAAGGCTAGGTCTTGGGTGAAATCATGTCCAGAAGAAACGAATTCGGAGCATTGCTCAACCACGGCTTTACGGGCTGCCTTGTAGCCTTCTGAGATCACAAGGGCAAAATATTTGGGGCGCATGAAGTTAGGAACAGAGGCCTTGATGCGCTCGAAGCGCTCTTTGAACCACTTCGCTGGTTTTTCGAGCCGAGGGAAGATCGGTAATTGGCTTAGGTGGCGGATGATTAGTGGACGGATTTACTCCCATAGGCGAGTGGGACACCCACTGTGTTAGTCGTTGATGGACATAGTCCAACGCCCAGCTGCCCTCCCTCAAATGACCACACAACGGATGCCCAAGATCGTTATATCGCATGATGTGTCTGAGAGCATGCATCCACCCTTCGAGACCACAGTATGTATTCTTTCCAAGGCCAGGCACGTCATAGACACCGTAAACTCCATCTGTCGCATCACGTTCTTCGCCGTCCGCGCGGTGAAGGACAACATTGAGATCAACCAGATCCAGGTCGGCGAACGCTTCATACGCGCCTGAAGTGCAGAACGCATCTAACGATGGATCGTATTCCTGGAGTTGGGTTTGGAAGATCATGATGCTCCCAGGCGGGAACGTTTCTGGAACCACGATTTCTGCGAAGGGACCCTCGTTGTCTAGTCCTTGGGGTACAATCACTTCTGGCAGTTCCACCAAAGTTGCGGGAAGGCCGCAGATGTATTTCTCGTCCTTGGTATCTTGATAGGACGAGATATCTAGGCTAGCTCCCATAATGAACTTAGCACGAGTTCTGCGAAGTTTGATTGGATTAACTGGACGCCAATATGTCAACGTCAGACATCAAGCAGACAGCCGCCACTTCAACTACTCACTGAATCCACGATCCTTGGAGCCCTTTGAGAAGGCAGTGTGAGCGACTAGTAAGTATCCTTGTTGGGTAGACGGTTGGACTCTGTGTAAAACAATGTACTTTGCGAATAGGAGTCAGTGAGCGTACGCTCCCAGACCGCATCAATACAGTACATACATCATTTTCTTGGTGAACGTGACCTTCCTCATAACGGCCCAATACCATTTCCAGGTGCAACTCATTCAACATGCGCTTGACTTTTGCTATGCCACTGCCCTCTCCGGTACCGCTGATGCGGTACAACCTATTCTCTGCCACGAGGTTCAATAACTTGGGGTATAGGTCGTCGAACCCTTTGACACTTCCGATCGCGCTGTAGCTGAATGCCGCCAATGCCCCGGTTGAGAGGGCGTCCTCGGCAGATCGTTTGTCCAAAGGCGATTCGTTGTCATGTGTGAGGTCATAAAGTAGGGCGTGAGGCATAGAACCGTTAAGGGGGGTAACGAGCGCTTGTCGAATTGGCCCTTTACCGGTAGGACTGGCAATCTCCTCCGTGCTAGTCATGCACACACCATCCATAGAACCTATCGGTTTCCCGACGCCGTGTCGATATAATAGCCGGGAGAACTCTTTGGGATCCCAACCATTGTAACACTCCCGTATCAAACTATTGATGCCGAGTTCCCTGACAAAAAGCAAGTCCGTCTCTTCGTTCCCTGTGAACAGCTCTGCGCACACGTAGAGATCTGGTCGCACTACTCTTGCAGCATCCAGCATACGCGTTCCAACCTCGAGGGGCGTGGAGTGGCAATTATCTATTCTGAACCCATCAAAAACCTTCGCGAGGGACTTCACGTATTTTGTCATATAATCCCATAGCCAGGGATTGGCGTCCGGTGACGAGCCATATCGAAGTTTAACGCAGTCGCTCCACACGATAACCTCGCGGCGAAGATAAGCCTTGGAAGGTAGAAGCGCGAAGTTCTGCAGAGGATCCGCATTCCAGATCCAACCGTTGTTGGCCAAGGAATAAACGAAGGGGTCGGAATCAGGCTTAGGGAGGAAGCGAGTGAAATAAGGCTCGACGAGGGGATTCCTGTCGGAATCGATATCAGTACGATGCCCGACGGGTTGTGGCAGAGAGCCAACTCACTGTTTGGTGATTTCCCCTAGTTTGGGGCCGTGAGCTTCCAACCGTGTATACTTCACTCTATTACGGATGTTATCAAGAGCAATTCGCGTATCGTCTTCCCACTCCCTATATAATGGAACATTAATGACGTCAACTACCCTGACCCATGCTTCAGCAAGTGCATCGACGCCTTGGATATCGACAAAAGCGGCCTTGATGAGACCGGCAGCAACATCACTCTCAACGCAGACTCCATATCTTGACGCAAGGGAGCCGAGTCCTGCGATCTTTTTCTCGGAGCGCAATATTTCGGCTAATTCAACCACGGATTTTCCTTTGACATCCGGTCCAACCCAAGGTGCAATCTTTCCTGTCCTGAGCGCAGATACGACAGAGTCCTTTTCGCGCGATGGTTCGAGCACGTAGTACTGCCATAGGTTAAGGTTCTTGAGCTCTTGCTCAAAGGCAGAGACGAGGCAATTAAGATCTTCCTCGGAGTTGATAGTAGTCGGCAGTCCTCTGGACGCGAGATTTGTTGAGAAATTGATCATGGCAGAGTCCAATTCAAGAGCAGGGGCCAGGTGAGGCGTGTTTGCCGGACTATACCCTACACGTTGGGCGTGAGTTAAACAGATGGAAGTCCCACATAGAATACATTCACGTACCTGCTTCAGGATGTTCAATCAGCCAAGGACTATTGTTTGCAGTATGATTGAGGACAACGTCCGTCAAACTGAGCAAGCCATACTCCTCCCTCGCAATCTTCAATACCTCCTTCACCCTTTCCGTCCCAGTTTCACTATCTAAGGGGTCGCAAAACATGCTTGGATCATATTTCATCTGATCGCGGATGGAGTAGGGGCTATTGCTTTCCCCTCGTTCTTGTAAGGGTGTGTAATGCAGCATTGTATAACCTCGTTCTTTTGCTTCGGCGAAATGGTCTCGCCACTTGTCTATTGGTCCCATCCATTTCGACACTACAGTCAGGATCGATAAACCGTCGAGGGGAAGATTCACGTATTCGTCCTTGAGGAGCGCGCCCTGGCCTGGGGGCAAAACGTGGTGTCTATCGTCGAGAACGGAGGTGCGATTTTTGATTTTGAGGATGGGGTCAACGTTGAAGTAACCGTGTCGGCTCTTGACGCGTTGACCATCTTCACCGTCGTATTCAACCCAATAAACGAAAGCGCCTGCATGCGAAATAGGCAAATCGATTTGGATAGGCTTCGAGTAGTCTGTCGGAAGCCTAAGTGGATGATGAGTGTACTCGCAAGGGGTCAATACTCGGATTCGTACTTTCGTTTGGCGTAGCGTTCCCTTCCAAAGGCACCTCCATCTAGGGGAAAGTTGGTCTTGAAAACGCCATTGTTGGCCGCGGGCGTCCCGGCGTCAAAGGAAACCCTCAGGATGTAAGGGGTGTACGCGGGAGGTAGACGTATGTACTGATGATCTCATTGTCAAAGGAAGGACATAACTTGGCAAGTGTGCAATTCACCTGACGGTCTTTGTTTGGGCCGCCGTCAGGATCGAGACGGAGCTCATAAACAAGAATTGGAGTTTCTCCCTGGGTAAGAGCGGACGAAAAGAATTCAAGGCCTTCGTCTGCAGGGGTCTTGGGAGTGGTGGGGGTAAGAGGACTCCTAGGTGAGCTCGCTGATCCAGAGACGCTAGGAGAGCGCGAGTTTGAGTGCGGGATGGTGATAGATGGTTTGTGGTTGCCATGGGATAGCTTAGGACCTTTGGGCATGGTGGGGTACGGAAAGAAAAGGAAGGAGGGGGAGACGCGTAAGAACGTTACTTGCAGTTACGCGGGTTTCGACTTCTTCTGCCACCGTGACTATCTTGACATGACGTCATGGCATCGCTATCTATATCGGGTCATGTAAATTCCATTAATGTACAGCTAAACCAACTCGTCTAGCGACTATGTTCGTCCCCAAGTGTCCTTCCTGACTCCCCTCCATTCTCCCTCACACTTATACCCCGTGTGAGTCCACTACATTTAGACTGCGACTCACGTGTTCCCGTGTCCCTTCCTCCCGTTTCTGCCAATGGACGCGGTCCAGGGTTCGTAAGTTGGCCTGTCTCTCCGTCGCTACTCCAAACAACCCTTCCACGTCCATCAGTCAGAAATGGAGGATTGGCCACTCTTCCGACGTCCTGCTGATCAACTTCGTCTTCCACCGTCGGAGTCTCATAATCCATTACGGGTAACTGCGGTTCATCCACCTCGGCATCAACTGCTACGTTGTCTTCTGCCACAGTCACCGCTTCTGGGCCTCGTTCCGCCACCTCCTGCATCATTCTTGCTTCCTCGTCCTCACCTTCGCTATCCACAGGATCAACTACATTCCTGAGTCTCCTGCTTGCTGAGCTCCGTAGATATCCTCCGAGCCGACTAACGTCATCATCAGACTCGTCCGAGTCTGATATATATACTTCGCTCGAGGAGTTAGATATGCTTTGCAGTCCTGGCATGTCGCCGTAATCATCATCATGTGTTTCAAAGTCGTCAAACGTGGGCTGGAAAGGGGAAGGTGATCGCAGGTTGACCCGGTCCGGCGAGGGATCCAAGGGTCCTTCGTTCTCGCCGGTCGGACGACTTTCAGAAGTATGGTTCGCCTGAGGGGTTGCTCAGTAATGTCGATCAAGGCTAGTGAGTACGTGACTTACTGCTATCCCTGTCGAATGATCAGTGTCTGCGTCTGTAGTTGTGCTCTGTTGTACAAGCGCCCGAATCATGTCCAGAGTCCGAGCCACCGAGCTATTCGACTCAGAGACAGCCGACTCCAAATTATCCATCGCCTCCCTGAGAATGTTCAACTGGCGTCTGATGTGTGGGTCCTCACGAAGAGTACTGATTCTGCTGGATCCGTCACCGGAGATTGAGGTATTGGAAAATCCATTCAGGTTTATCGCGTCTAGGTCTGCTGTTATTTGCATGGAAAATATCCCTTCACTATCATGAATCCCCAGGCTGTCGGCGGTTAATGGAAGCAATTCAGTTGTGAAATCCATGAAATCATCGAACACGGAGCGCGTGGATGGCCTCATTGCATTATAGTATTGCTGCCCAAGTTTGAAAGAGTGGACTATGGGGGAACATCGAGACACTCACACGCATGCAGACATCCGCACCACTTTTGAAAACATAAGGTGTTCCATCTTCATTGAGGTGCTGATAAAAGCAATCTTTACCAAATGGACAAAGAGGGCGATTCTGACGCGAGCGTTGGAAATACCTGAAACGCATCTTGAGGGGAGGGAGGCGGTTGTGTACATTGAGAACTTACCGACATGGGACCTTCGCCATACTATCTTTGTAGGCCTTTGTGATTCGTTCCTTCTCTGGGTGGCCGTGTTTCCAAAAACGGGAGGACGGTATTATGAACTTGCTTGGCTCCCTGCACATAGGGCATTTCTTTATGTTGCCAGGCTCGATCTGACCCTTTTGGTCACGCCATTGACGAATGCACTAACTAAGATGAATAAATATTCAAGACAAATGTTGAGATCGCTTACTGTAATGCAGAAAATATGGCTACAGCCGGCTATAGTACCATCGTCAGTCCAGGAGTTAAATGATACGTATGGGGGTGTGAAAACATACAGAGCAAGCCGTAGGTGACAGGCTTCTCAAAACATATGGAGCATGGTTCGTCTTGTGGATCTTCGTTCTTGTGTCCAGTATCTCCAGAGAGCGTTTGGGGGTCGTCAACTATGTGCTTGAACCAGCACTGGTTGCCACGCCTACAGAATCCTGGAGTGGGGAGTATGAGTAAAGGAGTAGTGTAAAGACAAGGAACTGAATGAACCATTGGCGTAGTATCTACAGCGCTTAGATTCGTCGTAAGGTGTAAGGAGGGGTTGGGGGTCGTTAGGATCATGGCGCTCTGGTTCACCGTGGAGGAACTTGCAGGTTGAGCCTGCGAAGCAGCCTCTGGGAGTACTGTAATACTTGCAAACACCTCGGGGTCTGGTAGTTCTGGGGCGAATGTTGGAAGACATTATGGCATTGTGGGTTTGGAGGATGGGCGATATGCAGAGAGCGAGTCAGGAGATGGAGGAAGAACCGAGAAGAACCCAGGAGTGGAACCCGGCTGATTGGCCCACGTGACTGATGACTGTGAGTTATGACAGGTTATTAACTGTGTCACCGCCGCTGTGATTGTGATTGTCTGCTTGCTGTGCACTCGTCGCTCGACCATGTCCCTGTCGTCGACTTCGACTATTAAGCAACAAATAACAAACGCTTTAGGTCCTGCAAAGTCACCCACGTATTTCTCTACTCTTCAATCCTTTGTCAAAGGCCAGATATCCCGCGCAGAGTTTGAAGGCGTCATTTGTGGTCTTCTCGACGTCCCCTCCCTTGTCCAGCTCCACAATGCCCTTATTATATCCCTTTTCGATGCCACCGCTGTCCTCAAGCGACCTCCGACACCACCACCGCCTCCTGCCCCAAAAGCGCCTCCTCGGAAACGTCGCCGTATTCTTCTTCCATACCAAGGGCCAGGAACACCTGATGACGCTCGCACCTTCAAATCCGCGCGCATGAAGCGGTGGGCTCTTTCCATTGGACGAAAGGAGAGAGAGAGGGTCCGTACCATGGCGACTATAACACCACCACAAGACCTGCCACGTCCTAGAAAGGACTGCGATGAAGTTGTTAGGGAACGCGGTGTGGTATTGCTACCTGAGCGTGGAGGTGCGTATTAGTTTTCCTGGGAGTACCGTATTATGTGACGAATGCATCTCATTGGCAGATCCACCCGGAAGCAGACCCGCAGTTAACCTCCATTCCGTTACGCGAGCTCCTACGCTTCAGCATATAGCAGACCGTATCAACCTCATTTGCGCCCAGAATAATCTAAGTGCTCCATCAAGGACAGTACCGTCACTCATGAATTTGGCGTGCGAAGTATGCTTGCCCCTTTATTGCGACCATAAGCTGAACTGATCATCTCAACTTACCATAGGCAAAGCTAAAACAACTTATTACTCGTGCCTTAACTCTAACTTCCACTTCCCATGCAATCACCTCCATTACACCCTCATCGACCTCCTCGACATTGCAACATCCGCATACACATCATCACCACCCCCAACGTGCTCCTGTTCTCACCTCAGCTTCCTTCCAAACCTTGTTTACTATTTCACCCTCTGACCTTCCGAACAAGAGTGCTGCTGCCATGCGTTTGGCAACAGTTGCTTCTCCTCCTGACGTAAGGACTTGATCCATTAACTGTTGGTCTCCGTCGTTAAAAGTTCATTCATAGGAGGATGACACGGATGATCTTGTTGTGCTCAAAGACCGTGAAGTACGTGATCAGCGATGGCAAATAATGGCATTGTTAGGGGAGAGGAGTACAATTCGGGAGAGTTTGCGGGGTGGCTAATAGTAATGTAATTCACTGCTGTCTTCTGACTGGGTTTCGAGTTTAATTTTTCACAGAGTTGGTGTGCTGACAATTGTTGGGGATAGGACTGCTAAGCATGCTATAATAATAGGGGTATTCCTGGAGGGCCTAAATTAATGCACTCTCATGGAGTTAAGCTTGCTGGGATGGATATGAAATAGGCACCTATGAATACAAAAGAAACGAACAGAGTAAGGGTCAATAAGAGTAGGGTAACTACAAGACTCCTGATTGTCACCTTCACATGCTTTGGGTGTTAAGATCTTGACTGTTGGCTGCTTACTGACATCATCATGTGCTCTGTTAATTTGGCATCATCTTCATCATTGCCTTCTGCCTGTTACAAGGTTTCCTCTTTGCCAGGTAGTTCCTAGGCTAGTGGCTATCCTTGTAGAGGGTGAGGAGAGTTAACCTAGTTCCATATGGATCAATAGGACTGCTCCTCTGCTGACTCAATTCTCAATGGTTTAACCTTGGGTGGTATGACACATTGTAGCTAGGCTGCAAACTCACAAAGATTGCAACACTGTAGTATGAATGAGTGGAGATGACTGGAGGGAGACTCAGGCAAGAGCAAGGAGGGACTTTTGAAGACTTAACCCAAGTTAAGAGGGAGTAACACAACATTAACACTTGGAAGTGTTTGGAGTGTTAGAAAGGTAACATGACATTAAGATTATACTTGCTTTACTACATACATTGAGGCAAGTATAAGTATAGTCCAAGTATCTACTAGTGCTAAAAAGGTAGTAGATCAAGTTCAACATAAGTGTAGCAAAATGACACAAAGAGAGGAATGGGAAAGATAGATGTGGTACAATTACAACAGTTCTGTTGCAAAACTGTAGTCTGTATAAACATAGCTCATAGACTAAAATAGTCTGCATTGAATGCAACATAGATGTAGAAAAGTAGCATCAAACATAAATAGAACAGAGAGGACAGAAATAGAACTACAAATCATCATCACAGGGGAAGTAAATGCCACAGTACCTGGATGCATCATTGATTCTCTTGCAAAGTTCCCAATCCAACATTTGTCGTAATTTGATTGTCTCGTGCCACAGGGTGCTGATCATTCTCTGCATTTGCTCGAATTCATCTGCCTTGGTCTCCTCAGTGTCTTCTGTAGTTCTAGTTTCTTCAGCATTTATAACATGATCTCCTTCATAAGATCAAATGTCCTTATTCAACCTAATGACTTCCAGTGACATTGTCATTGTTGAATGGGTATTCATAGTGTCCATTGTCCATGGTGTCTTGAATAACTCATTCAATGGAGTGAGCACTTCGTCACTTGTTCTTTCTTCACTGAGGGGCAATTGCTCAAGGGATGATGGAGTTATTGAGTGCAAAATGGGACCATTGTTCATGAGGGCGGCGACTTGGCTCATCAGGGAGTCTAGGTCCTCAGATGTTGTCTGCGGTGAGGAGTCCTGCATGAAGGATAGTGCGGTCTTGCTTGCAATTCTTATGAATGGTTGCAGTACCGTTTGTAGGGGTTCAAGTTGAAGAGGAGGGGGAAGCATGAATGGTGATGTTGTAGGGTCGAGGTAGTTCTGGTCAATTGTCATTGGTAGAGCTAGTTCTTCATCTACTATCCTGCTTCCTGGAGGACTGTTCATGCTGCTCAGCGAGTCAGGCAGCAGCAAGTTGAGCTCTGTCAGTGAGGATCTTGGCATAATGATATCTGGGGACTTCTCAGATGGGATTAGAGGAACAATACTTCTGGTAGTGTCCTGGGGTGTAGAGGCGGCAGAAGGGGCAGTAGTATCATTTGCATTGATCTGCCCGATGACCCATTCTGCTACATTGATGGCAGATGGCACAT